>QYTT01092767.1:7488-25622 GCA_006980735.1 Dasypogon diadema
ATAACTAATCTGCATACTCGCAACGTTAATTTTGAAATCGTTTAATAATAATTTATTTCTTGCTCCAAATCGAATAACTACCAAAGCACAACATTAGCATGCCAAAACAAAAAATGCTAATTACCTTGCAAATTTTGGAAAACTAAACTCCACATATATTTTTGTATGAGCATAATTATTGTAAAACACACTCTCTTATCCAATTTGCTGTGAAGTGTTTTACAGACATTGTTTGAATACAAAATGAAGTCGTCCATAAGATTTGCATACTTTGGCAGAACCCTTGCATAAATTGTATAGGAATTTCTTAACGTGGATATCTAAGAGGACAGAACTAAGAGAAAACAACTCTTTCCTGGCCTGTCGGAGTTTGTCTTATGGAAAGTTAACGAACTTGAAAGTAAATTGAAGTTAATCTATGTAGAAGAGAATTGTATGGAGTTCTTATAAAGGAAAATTTTTGTGCCTGAAGAAGCGTTTTATACAATGCTAGCGAAATGAAAATGGAAAATTTGCATATGTGAAACTTATTTAGTGTTTCTAGCAGGATGTAATTAATTACATTTTAAAATCTAATTCTGCGGATTTGTTAGGAATGCACAAGCAGGCCCTTAGTAACTGGTGTAAATTAAATGCTGCGGTGATATATTGTATAAGGCTTTTTGATTACCTTAATCCATTCAGAAACCCGTTCTTCCACATCTCTCTACCTATTGAAGCTTGTATTTTCCACGTTATATTGTATCAAGCGGAACAAATAGTAACCAGATGGAACATGGTCCAGAGAAAGAATATGTTGAGTGCGGAAGCACTTCCCATTCAAGGGTCCGTATCTATCACCTTCACAAATCAATATGAGACCAAACATTTTAATATTACGTCTTTGAGATTAATCATAGTCTTTTTTCTCCCAATAATATTTTTTTTGTAAGGAGGGTAAATCCAAATTCGGATTGTGTTGGACTCCCAACTCCAACTTTCGAATAAAAATTATGCGAGATAGGGGCTCACTTCGTCGATGCATGTTCTAATCTGTGGTAATAATCTGGCGTGCTCTCTTTTCTTGTCCCACATCTCTTGCCATATATTCAAGGTGTGGCATCTTTGTGGAATTGTTTTACTTTAATTACTGGTTTCCTTTAAGGTGATGTAAAAATCAACATAAATTTGTCCACTTTCTTCGGAGGACCATTATGGACCAATATACTAAGGCATTCTAATGGGTAATCATTTTCGTCCTCTTCTTAACCTCTCTTTATTATCCTTAAAGTTGCAGCAGATTTGTGAAATTTGAAGTATTTTATTTGAAACAAACTATTTCCAAAAGTTGAAAGTCTCTTTTTAAACTTTATGTGCTTTTTGCTGGGATTAGATTCTTTCAAATCAAACAAACAAAACTGGTTATTCAAAGATATTACGTTACATTTATTTTATCTATTATTATCTAATAGGTTTTGATGTTTAAAAAGTCCCGTAGAATAATTAAAAAACCCCCTTAATAGTATCATTCATAAATCCAATATATTTTATATTTATATGTATATCCCTTGAAAACTGGAAACATTTAAGGCTGTGTTTAGGGTTTAGACCATAATCACTCAAAACACTGCAATTCTGAGAATATTCAAACCTTTTCACATATTAATTTCCAAATTGTACCTTTTGTCATAAAACATCGACACAAGCTAAATAATTGAAAATCAGTTCCTCTTTTCCAACTCCATGAATTGTTGAAATCCTTATTTTCTTGCTATTCACAAAATTTAATAAGGGATTTTGTGAGCCGACACGTCGTTTTTATATTTTCGAACGATTTTCCAAAGCCAATCATCTAAAAATCCTCAACCGATAAGATTTCCTCTGTAGCCATTGAGCCCTGTAGCAACTCAGGACGTAAACAGCGAAACTAAGCAGCGTTTCAGTTTGATTGCTTTTGTCCCCCAGAGAGAAGACGACTGGTAAATTCCGTAGAAATCATAAGGGTGTTAAAATTGGCACTTTTAGGGCATTTGTTATTATCGGGAATCATAGCTTAAATTTTACAGCTATCGCAAGGGAAGATATTTATTGGTCATAAAGCCCCAAATCCCATTGATAAGTGAGGTTAGATATGCACTAAATTTTTAATACCTGCTGTTATTTTGGTTAGTTATTTTCACTGCAGTGTTTTTTTTTATTACTGCGCCTAACAGAAGACTTTTTTGGAATAATTTTTAAAAGCGAATCTTTTCATTCATTTGACTTGGGAAAGTAAGTTTAAAACTAATTTTAAGGTACTTCCCATAATAATTGCTATAGTTTCACAGTTCAAAATTACAAAATGTGTTTGGCAAGTAAGCTACATCGTTGCCGTATTTTTGTTGTCGATACGTGACGTCAGTGAAACGGATAAAAGGAGTTAAGTCGGTAGTTCCATAAATGGATGGAAATGTATAATTAGGCATTAAAACGGCAACGGACGAACTAAAAGGACTTAACTTATAGGACAAGTCTGACATTCGAGATGAGGTAGATGGACAACAAGAGAAAGCGACGCAGACAAATACTGAAATTTGCAGAGGCGTTCGAAGATAGTGTTGAGCTCCGAGAGACTGTGCAGCCCCGAGGTTGACTACTCGCTACTGTGCCGACAGCAAAATCGACTCTAGAGATGGCAGCACCATCGAAGAGCTCCAGGGTCTAGGTTTTGGTACCGAGTGGGAGGCTGAGAGCCTGAAGAATCTGAAAGAAAAGAGTGAAGAATCTGAAAGAAAAGTGAAGAAAACTCCATTAGAAGAGCGGAGCCATATATGTATGTAGTAAGGTGAAACAACAGAAATGGGATTACGCCGAGACAAAATTCTTTAAGCTGGACAGTCTAACATTCTTTCTGTTGAAACCAATGGAGAGGGTGCTGGTGGACTATGTGAAGTGAGCAACACCGAAGTGCTTTCTCTTAAATGTAAATCGGCGGTAAATTGAATGATGTACAAAGGGTTTACGGTCGCTTTTTGCACCACACCTCTTGCTGCGCTAGAAATTTTTCTGCCATCGCTGGATCTGTTTATGAGTAAGAAGGAAACAGATGCGTCAATCGGGATTCAGAGAGGTGCTGCATGTTGCTCGTCAAGAGATCAAGCAACTAACGAAGCTCAAAACAAATTCAGTTAATTACTCCCAGAGATGGAACTGTCTGATGATTTTATACTCTCTGACGGTCTCATGGATCTCTGACTGATTCATGACTGGCGGCGGGGAAGTTGGAGAAATCTTCTCGAAAGACATAAATTTGTCCTGCTTTGTTAAAGAGATGCACCTGGGTTTACCAGGCGAAAATGTTGGCCATGGTTCGTGCGTTAGATTACTTAGAAGAGGGTCAGATGCAAGGAAGTAAAATTTTAATTTCACTGAACGCCACTGGTTTCAGATGCAATGATAGTTTTATCCCAAGCGTTGGAATATGTGTCTCGAAAAATTAGGTAACACTTTGTTGCGTTAGAGGATTTATAGGGGCCGAAGTGGACGAAAAAGCCCAGACATTAAAAAAACAGTGGTCGGCTATAGAGTTCTAAGGCCCAGAATTGTACTTGGCTATGGAGAGGTGTGGTGAAAGATGTAATCGAGAAACCTGCCACAAAAGAACGTATGGATATTTGCATAAAATCATTTCATCTCCTGAAAGAGTTATAGCATAGTTTTGCTTGGGACCGTCGATATATTTTAAATACGGACCTGTTCGAAAACGTAGTACTGCGTAATTTATGCAAAAATTATACGTGTAGATAACACTTCTAAAATTCCAATTTTGTTAAAAATATTTTGTAATAACTATACCAGGGAACTGTAGAGATGATAATTTAGGAATTGTAGGCTATCTTAGAATAGGTTAAATACATGTGTAATTTCCGCATGAGTTCTGCAGTACTACGTTTTCGAACTGGCTGTACTTTTCTGTAGTATTTTTTCTTACAACGGGCGTTCTATTGATTATCTGGTTCCGTACGTACCCGATTTTTGATTAATAATAAATAAACACTGACTTTATTAATCTTTTATTACATCACTCTTTAAGCCTTCATTTTGACGAACGCAACTTTCTGATAAGTTGGTTATAGCCACCGAAAGTTGAATTTACATAATTTTGACTGTGAGCTTTTGGGAACAAATTATTATCGCAAAAATTCTAAGAATTTTGCACGCACAAGACATTTTAGTTTTAACTTTTCTTGTGAATCTTATTCACAGTCTAGTGTGACTGACTGTATTTTTTATTTCTCATTATCCGTTCAAATAATATTTTTAAGTAACTGTAACTCGATAAAATGGGGCACATCTTGAAGAAGCTTAACTTTTCTTGTCTTTTAATCTTCAAGTAAAACTGATTTTACATTTATGTAACAGACTGTCTATATTTTTAAAAATCTCGCAAGAAGTGCTTCAGTCTAGAAACAGATTTTCAGAAACAGTCAAACTTTCCACTTTAGTGAGAGGCAAACTTGGAATTTATCGAAACTTCTTACAGCGAAAACAAGATTTTCCTCCATCTTTGAATTTTCAAGTATTTCAAGTGAAGGATAGCGCGTTTCTAATTAAAATTATTTTCTAGCTCGTTTACCAAAGGATGGAACGAAAGCAGCTAACACATCCCCCCTTGAGTTATTTTAATTTACGACCGTTCGTAGCAATTCGGTAACGAATTTCTGACATTCGGTTTTTAATTTTCTATCATCAGCACTTCCGATGAATTGCAAATATTTGAACAAACCTGAAGACGGTAGCTAATTGTGCAGAGTGGACTTGGAAATATCTTGGTAATCAATCAATTATCTTCTTCCGGCTTGTCTCCGTTCTTATGGCCATGACAGAAGGAACTTACTTCAAGAAAATTACTGGGTTGGTTGCTGTTATTAAATTAAGTTCCAATTGGAGGAAATTTTCAATTAGAAAAATGCAATCCAGGTTACAGTTAACACCAACTAATATATCACATGAAGTATTGCAGCAGGATAAAGTCTGAGTCACACCTACACACTGCAGTAAAGCTTGCAGCAATAGGACTTGTACAATTTGCTGGAAGTGACAAATTTATTACGCTATCCAAGCCCTTCCTGCAGAACTGAAATATTGGATGTCTTAGAATTGCATATAAATTATTGAAGTTAAGCTCTAGCCAACTAAAAACAGTGTAGGTGCTAGGATTCTGTCTGACGATATGTTCGTGCAACCCAGTGTATATCTAACATAAAAGGCTCGTGTAAAATCATTGTCTACACTAGTGGTCCTTTTGAGGGGAATATCTTTATAGTCCTCGTTACCATATGATTGCTTAATGCTTGGATCTAGAAATGGAAGTAGTGCTATGCATGTGAAGCAGCCTTTGTCATGAATATATATTTTATTTTGCTTGAGCAATCAAGTCGTTCCAAAAGATAATAGAAATTTGTTTCAACATGGAAAGTACAGGGTAGGTAATTTGTTGTATTCATTATGATAAAAATAGCAAACTGATTATTGTGTAATATCTCAAGCAGTAAGTTGTTTTAAATAAGTATCTCAGGTAGCGTACCATAAATCTTAAATCATGTAAATTTTCCAAATGGAAGCTACGTAATAGACTTTGAGATATATATGTGCTTCAAACTGTGCTGTTTGGGAACTGAAACGAATAAACTAGTGCAACTAATCACATGGATGTGGAAATAAGGGCAAAATTTTGTTATCCTTACATCATAACGATGTGCCTACCAAACCAGGTTGTTATGACACTCAAGGAACGAAGTGAGTGAAAAATAAACAAGTCAGAGAATTATGAATAAAATGCAAATTTTGTCCCTGTGACGTGTCCTGTGATGTATAGGAAAAAGATGTTGTTATACCATAGATGTAGAGTATTATAGCTATCAGCAAACGTTTGTAACGCATCGACATGATACACAGAAATGAACTACATTGCCATTAATGGGAGGAGAAAATAAATCGTTTAATAGATGTCCATTTGTTTGTCCGCCTGTCTGTCTGTCTGCTTGTCCGCGAGTTATCTGAAGAACGCCTTAGACTTGAAATTTGGTACACAGATAATTTATTAAAAATGAAAGATTAAGTTCGTAAATGGGCCAATATGGACAACTCCTTATTAGGGTTGCCATATGAAACCTACAATATGATGGACAAGATAGAATGTCAATAGAATGTTGGCAAAATGACGGATATATAGGTTTTTGGGGGTGATGATTACGAATTTAACCTTAACGGTTAAAAATTCAACATGGCGGATCAAATCAAGATTTTCAAGAGTTTCTCGATTATCATGAGAATAAGTCTATATGGGTTTTTGGAGTTCGCTGATTTCGAATCTGGAATCAAATTTTGAAGATTCAAAATGGCGAGTCCAATATGGCTGACAGGATGTACTACAGGTCAATGGAATATTCATGAAATGGAAAATTAAAGCTAAACCGTGTGTCGACAGGTTGCGGATAGTAGGACTGCCTGCAGATTTGAAGGTCAGCTACGAATATGTAAGAATAAGTAGTCGCGCACAATTAACTACAAAAACATTTTTTGCTTTTCTTCCTTACGTTTCGGGTATAACATCATTGGCCTAAACCAATTATAACTTCTTTCCTTGTTTTATTTTACTGGAGACTGGAGAAGCTTGAGAAAAAAAAATGCCAAAGCACGGCGTTTAAGATAAGTGTCGATAGAATATCCCAGTAACGATGGAACAAGAGAACTCACATAATCTCTGGGACATAAATTAACAAAAAAATCTGATACAATAATTAAATGCCACAGCCAGTTTACGCTGACAATTTAAATCTAAGATAGGAAAAAGTGTGCTACCAAACACAAAATGAGGTAGGAAGAGGACCTTTATAAGTTTGGCTTTAGTAAACGTCGGTAAAACATTTGCACTGAGCCATAACCGTCTCATTCGTCCATAGATCTTACTAAGTTGACCGTTTGCATGACGGCAACATTTTAAGAAAGATTGTAATTTAATCCCTTCACTTAATAACGCCCAGACACTTAAGTATTTAGATCATCATTTAGTCTTTCAACACAGTCTTCCATTAGACCCAGAGGCCTACTAATGTATAATTGAACATCGTCCATAAAAAGTTGAAGCTTAATACTTCTAACGTAATTATCTAGGTCATTAATAAAGAGACAGAAAACTAATGGACCAAGTACCGACTCTCAAGGAACACCGCGCGTAATATAGTTAGGACTAGAATACTCGTTACCACACTTAACAAATGTGTGCGGTTTTCTAAGAAAGTTTTAATAAATGTAACAGCGAAAGAAGAAAATAATATATTCTGCACAAGATTCAAACAACAAATAGGGTAAAAGAGATTTGGACATCATATCGATGGAAATTTATAAAAAAGTAAGATTCTTTAGAAAGTTCACTGACAAAAGAAACCGCATCACCGGCTATGTGACGCTTTGGGTACTGCAACATATCTGATGACTCCTGTGCGTATTAATAGTCCTCCATCGAAGCCATATAATTACGACAGAATTAATGGAGTGAACGAACAAAAATTTCTATAGCAATTTTTTAGGATATTCGTAAAAAGTGTTCCCTACGCGCCGCGCCTATCATCATGAACTTGTTTCATGTTTATTCATATCCTTTTTATAGCGCAAATGGTCTCAGTAATTTATTTCTCTATTTCTATATAACTCGCATTCATATAAAAGAAAACTTTGCCATCTGATAAATAAGTCCTGATAAGGATGCATAAATTGTCCTCTTCGCTTCATTTTCTCATTTATATTGCCTTATAGTGCCTCATTAAGTGTCTACTCCTTATTTTCTTTTTCATCAGTTCTTTGTGTGAGGGCTCCATGTCGATTTGTTATGTCAGGGAGTTGTGCTCCTTTCACCATAGACTTTGTTTGGATTGTCGATTTATTCTGCTCAACTCGAGTAGCATTCGTAGTACAGGGTATGCTTATGGAAAATAATTGAATGTGGTGGAGCGAAATTATTGTGTTCATCGCCACTTAAGGAAGGATCTATTCGGTTGACTCTATCATCCAAATACATTAATTGTTATTTTACGAACTCAGTTGCAGAAATGATTGGAATGTTTGGAGATGAATTTAGAAGACGTGTGAAATTTATTACACGAGGTCCTCATAGTTGACTGGAACGATAAAATATCGGAAAGATAAAATATATTATATTCTACCAAAATAGACTACGAAATCAGCAGGTTTTTTCTTTCTTTAGTCTATAATTACATTTACAAGATTCTTGCTCAAAAGCTCGTTAAGTACTTTTGAAAAGTAATTTTGTGAAGCTCATAGTATGCAGTACTGATGTGTGCAGCAAAGACATCAAAGAAAAAGGCAGCACATTGAAGCAATGTCTAAATAAGGTAGACTTTAAATAACATTCGATTTAAACCATGACATTATTTAAAACTACACAAAATGTCCTGGGAGGTAAAGGAAGTATTCTGAGGAGGTATTCGAGAGATTTTGAATTTTCTACATTGCTACATACACCTGTGCCCGTATGTAACAAGCGTTGGAAAAGGTCGGGTTTGCATAGTTAGTTCTGGAGAAATTAATATGGAAAAGGAGGACGCCATTCATGCCAAAAATATTAAACCGTTCGCGCTACGATGGAAGAATCACAGGGTCGTTCCAACGGAGATCTGTAAGTGCAAATCTAATGAACCTACGCTGAACGCACTCAAAGGAAAATAATTTGAGGGCCCAGGTGACTACCCTGAGGCACCCAAGCATAATGACTGAATGCGACAATTTGTCGAAAGCTTTACTAAAATCTGTATAAATACAGTTAGTTTGCAGGTTATTACCAAAACCGGTAACTGTGGTAGAGGTAAATTCAAGTAAGTTTGTGGTAGTAGACCTGCCCGATACAAAAATCCCACTGAGCAGCCAAGAGAACACTTTTGAATTGTAGAGATAACTGGGATTGAACTACGGATTCAAACAGTTTAGGTATACAGGATAATTTGGCTATTGAAATCAAGGGCAAGCTTGTCGATATGAGTATTAATAATTTCGTCAGAGAAGAAGGCAGATATATCAGCAACACATGGATGATCGTAAATGTGCGTAAAATTGTTAATATCTGGCTCAAAGTCGGAAGGACGAAAAGCTCTTTCGAAAAAAGTGGCAAAGATATTACAGATATTATACGTATCACTGTTGGGGAACGCCCATCCATATCGTTAAGTCATGTTTTTCTGACAAATGAGGACTGAATTAGCAAATTACATTTATCTAGTCTTTTTCATTGAAAATTACAATGATATTGCAAAAATTTGAAGAGTTAGTGTCTTTCAAAAGGTTTTTCATATGTTTTTCTCTCAAGCATGTGATGTTCTTCGCGAATTTTGTACTTTAATTAATATGTGTTTATATATAGTATATAATTTCGCGAAAAATACATTAAATAAACATTTTCATAAAATATAACATTTCCCATTTGTGAATTGAAAGAATTTGAGGGAGGACAGACAGTTTCCTCTGGAAAACTGAGAACCGCGGCAATCTAAATTAATTTTTAAACAGAATACCCAAACGAACTGAAATCTATTACGTTTTGAAGTTCTCTTTTCGATCTCTTAGAAAATGAATTCAATCCAAAATAAAACCTTTTTCCCTTTCCATATTAAAAAGGACCACATAGGTTCGATTGAGATTCAACCAACGTAGTCCCTGGAAAATGTGTTGATTGGCACGTCAACATCAGTTCACTTCTATATCACCGCCACAAATAGTTTGCTCAGGTATAGAATTTTCTGGATTCCATTTCGTGAACTGATTGAAAGGTTCAAGTCTAGATAAACTTGCTGTGTCATTCAGCTTACCATCGGGTTTACAATTTTCTCCAAAGCTTTAATAATTCACGAGCTATGTCCGCTTCAGTGGAGTTTGTGGTCAAATGGCTTCCGGTTCAACTAATGTTTTGAATTCTAAACAAGCTGGAATGGTTTGGGGCTTTTTTAAAAATTTCCAGAAGATGAGTCTCAATTGCAGTTTGTCTCTTGTGGGTAACATGACCCTTTTGCGTCCAGCTATCATGGCCCAATGCCAATGAATAAGCATTCAGTTCATTTTGGTCTGGGAAAATTTCCTAATCGCAGATTACAGACCATCTGATACGCATTCTATGACGGAGACAATTATTGTACATTTCTTTGTCTTCATTCGGGGTAGGTATTCGTTTTCACCTTATGTTGATTTATTTTGATGCCATGTCTGACGCGATTTATTTCCTCCCGGGCATATCCGAACGATATCGTAAGTGAAAATGTATCTGGCTCATAACGAATGCTTTATGGAATTTTTATGATACGGTGTTGCTGGTGATTGCTGTCTAGGATCACATTATTCAAGATAAATGGAAATGGCTGCTGAATTTTAGGAACATTTCCAGTTCTCTTCATATATTATTGAATGCCAAAGCTTTAGGGATTTCTTCGTGCTCTCATTTCACTCATGGTAATTGAATAAAATAGAATTTATTTGTCTTACACACGAAGATTTACACGTTCATGTTTTCATCAGTTTGGATAAATCTTTCGCATCCCCGGATACATACATTTATATCTTGATTTATTTTTAATCGTTGCACGATTAACTGTGATAATAGTAAAGCAAATGTTTTTTTGGAAGCTTTTTCTTCAAACTAAAATTGAAATGAAGTTTTAAAAAGTCAGCGAATGTCGCCATTCCCCAAAAACACAGAGCAGTTATAGATTGTTTTTGGAAAATGTGCATACTAGAAGCTCTGAAGCTTCAATCGCAGAAACTCTACCACTTTAAAAAATCGTCTTTGTTTACTCTCGGTAAAGTGTGTGGAGTTAATATTGCTTAGTATACCAAGTAATAATAGTAATTTATTTCCATGATTAATTTTTGGTTAATGACAAAGTGTTGTCGTTTTTTTAAGGAAAATTAAATTTTATATATTTATTCTTAGGAAGCAGATCTTTCTTCCTCTTCCTCAATCTATGCTATTTATGCTGCTCGTAAAGGAAACTCCATCTTTTGAAGCTAAAAATCTATCCCTACCTTCCGAACATTCTGAAAATTTTGGAATTTTTTTTCTATTAAGGAAGTTCTGCAGTAAATCCCCCTCTCCAGAATTCATGGAGCCAACCTCCACAGAGGGTGCATTTCTCGGCTTAGCTGATTTACCATATGTTTTATTCATTGCCATTCTCCTGCATCTCCTTTTGTCTTATGTTTCAGTGATAACCTTTTGCATGGGAGACCCCACTCTCTCCTTCGGGCACAGCTTACCGCGTCCTTTAAGATACATCAACTCTTCCACCGCGACAAGGTGCAGATACGTCGGAAGAGAAATACCCAATTACTTCAGAAGGGTTGCAAGCCCAAGTTTCTACCTCTCACTTGCCCTTTGCTGCTAGCAGAAAAACTCTTTTTGG
Organism: Dasypogon diadema; assembly: GCA_006980735.1. Taxonomy (NCBI): domain Eukaryota; kingdom Metazoa; phylum Arthropoda; class Insecta; order Diptera; family Asilidae; genus Dasypogon; species Dasypogon diadema. Next base: position 18,912 of record QYTT01092767.1, read on the forward strand.
ACTTCGTCACTATAAAAGACTACATATGACTAGAACTTGAATTAATATTGTAATTTGTACTAATTTAAGATGAAGCAATTCCCTGCTGTGAATTCAGACCGCAGTGACACCTGTCTAAGTTGCGCTTTATTACTGAACGCCCGCTAAATCCAAACACCGTCACCATTTATTAATGAAATGGTGAAAAATTTTTAGAGTCATCAATTTAATCGCTTTTATGGTACACGTACTTTCATCAAATGGCAAAACATATTTACTCCAAGTGCTGTGCAGAAAGCGTGTAAACGTGACAGGTAACAAATTGTCTAAATCTGACACGTATTATTAATATAAATCAAATGCTTTAATCTCAAGGAAAAATGTCTGTTTAAGACACGCCATTTTTCACAGAAATTTCACGCGATAAAAAGGAGGACAACTGTGTGTCAGTCTGGCTCAGTGTCATGCATTTTAAATAAAGTATAAAAGAAGTGGAGAAATTGTAGTTGCTCAGATGTACTCGATAGACTTCCTTGTTGCTTTAAGGGATAAGGATCGTTTTCTCCTACTTTCCCGTAATTTGTCAAGTTCAAAAGTGATCAGGGCTAGTTATTTTTACTCCATTTTCTCCTTCCAATCAATCACTTCTATATATATCTAAAACAAGTCGTCAAGTACATCTGCGGGAGATAAATAGGCTTCTATTCATGCCGGACGTGATAAGGGAACAGGTTTATATTAAATCCCTTCTCACTCCAGCCGCAGTACAGCCCGGAATGGGAAATTCTTTTTGTTCAACTTGCTCTTGCTTGCTTTGCAAAGTTTAACTTGTCTCGACATTATCTCGTTTAAATTTAGTATCTAAGTGCGCACCGAGAAACCAGCCTTTGTTTAATTTTAATTTGCCATCGCAAGTCTTCCAATTATTTACAGCATCAACCATGCATCCTACCCTGGTGACTCTCAGTTTGTACTTGCACAAAGGCATTTAATCAACTGAATGAGGTTTGTATCTATTTGCTCGGTGGTACTTGATTAAAATAATAACACAATGCTAACGCCCACTGGGTATGGGTATATGGGGTGGAACTAGGTGTTTCTGACAAGTTAACCCTTTTATGGGAGTTGTCATCTTAAAGTCAGGCAAACAACCTTTGATTCCAGTACAACTTAAGAAACAATTTAGATAAGTTTTTGATATGGGTCAGTAAGTCAAAGCATTTTCAAAAACTTTGCCTTTGGGCGAAATTTCGGGTTACTCATTTTCTATAGAAATATTGTTAGTGTTACGATGAATGACACTTCTCATCTCCCCTAAGAATGACATCCACTGACACTTTATAGCTAATATAAAAAATGCTTAGTTCGCATTAAAATTACTCAAGAGAAATCGCATCAGAAAATTTAAGAATATGTTAATTTCTTCTCTGCAGCAGTGGTGAATCGGGACCAAAATTATTGATCACCAGGACCCTGTGGCCTGTAGGCCATGTGATTTTCTGCATGAGGCCACATAATTAGTTTTTGCTTATATCCTTAAATAATGAAACGAAATACATTCACATATGATTTATATATAGTGATTTAAAAATAATTTTGAAGCAAATTACTAACATTTCCATATAGTCTTCCGTTGGGATCACAGTGTAGAGTATTCGTTAGACCACTACTTAAATATGCATCCCAGATATGGAGTCCTTTTTATGCTTTTCACATCAATCATATTGAGCCTGTACAGCGCAAATTCATTAGATTTGTACTTAGAGATCTGCCTTGGAACGACCCTATAGCCCTCCCAACTTATCACAAACGGTTTAATCTTATTTGCCTGACCTCCTTGAAAGAGTGACCTAAGGTTGCAGAAATGGATTTTTCCACCCGATTTTGAATGTCAATCTTGACCGTTCAGACCTCCGGGGCAAGGTTTCTTTCAGGGCTAACAGCCGCAATTTGAGCTGTGTCCCCCTTTGCATGTTAACTTTCCTAGAACTAGCAATAACCGCATGTGTACAACAGCTTTCACTTATAATATAAAAATAACTAGAACCTTAATTTAAATATTTACCTTCCACTAGAACATCCACACGCAACAGTGAAAACCATGATTCTGAGGGCAATTTCAAATTAAACGAAACCTCATTCATTCAATATGATGACAATATATAAGGTAACTTCCAAAATATTACTATTTTCTTTCCTTTAAACTTGGAGAATTTGGTTCAAACTCGGATGTATGTATTAACTGAAAGCTATTCGGCAATGTTCAAAATCACATCAGCCAGCAATTGGTACCAATTCTAAACATATAGCATGCTGTAAGTGATACTCTGGCTGGAACACCCAAAATAAGTAATAAAACGCTTCTAATGAACTGATGAGGGTTCGGTGGTTACCAGTGAAAACCATAGCAGTTCACTTTATTTGCAATTTTCCCACCAGAAAATTGCTTTTACAGGTGAACTTAGCTCTCTGCTTCTAGTACACTTATTTTGTAATTTTTGTAGTTTTTGCAATTCTATATAATTAAAAGCAATGAAAATGTTTCTTTTACTTTGGAAAGTTTCAAGCACAACGTTACAGTAATGAAGGCTATTAGTGGTCATATGAAACGACTGCAGTCCGAAATGAAGCGAATAAGGAGATATTTATTTTATGTACACAGCACACTTTAAGCAAAACAATTATTAGCAAATGTCCCAATAAAATAAAAATAAATTGAATTGAATATGTGCATTGTATAAGTAAAATATTGCATGTTGACTTTTTTACTAGGTCCTGTCCATGCACAGAGCGGGCGAACGATTTGCGTACGAGCGATTTTCATAATGAAATTCAAAACTGCTGTTTTCCCATTAGATTGTCATACCAAGAGTTCCAAGGTTTTATTAAAATATTGCAAGGAAATAGTGCGAGCGGGATAGATAAAGCTGACATGCTAAAATACGAAAAAGACAAAACATATGCCAACAAAATTGTCAATTTCCCCGCTGGAACAGAATTTTTCTTTTCCCTTAATTCTTTGTTCTTGTTTCACACATATCATCAATCAATAAGACCATCTCCTTCAGGCTTTAATTAAGAATGCTTGTTGTTCCTATATAAATTGACCTTTATAGGGGAGGTTGTATAGAACATCTCGAAAACATTTGACAGATTCTGGTATTCTGTCCTTTTAACTAAACTTCCAGCATATAATTTTGACCCTTCTCTTCCTACCGGGATTGGAAATTTCCTTTTTGACAGTTCCATATGTAGCCAAGAGATTTAGAGAATAATGTACATTGACAAAAATCGTTATTTCTGTAAAAAATGGCGGGAAAATGTTTTTTGGAATGTGTACGGACTAAAGTTTTTGATAAGTAAGATTTCGGAAGCGTTTAATATATAGAAAAAACCGTAGCATTGTGGCATTGTGTATGTATGATAAAACGGGAGATGTGGAACCTCTGAAGGCAGAAAAAGAAAAACAACAGAAAACGAAGACAGTATCCTGTTCAATATTATTGATCAAAACCTTACATTGTCGGTGAGAGAAATTCAATCTAGGCTGGAAGTGAAAGGGATAAAGTTATCCGAACTCCCATTAAACGCCGTTTGAAAGAAAGAGGTTTGCAGTGGAAGAATGCAACTTCAATTCAATTAATTGCTGATCATACAAAATATAGATTACAATGGGTATAACAGGAATCTACTCGAGATTGGTCGCAAGTAACTTTTACAGATGAGTGTTCTTTTTAGCGGCACAATATAAAGAAAAAGTTTTGAGTAACTTAAGTATTTCACATTACAAAAGTTAAATACCCACTTAGAGTTAATATATGAATGTGCTTTTCTATGCATTGCTTCGAAAAATATTCACAAAAAAATTTAGACATGAAATTCATGTGCGCTATTTATGGAGAAGATGTCCCAACTACTGCAAGAAAATAATGTGGTGACGATATGCGTGGTTACAGGAAGAAAATGATCCAAAGCATATCTTAAAATTTTGGACGGAGTATAAGCAGTATAAAAATATTCAAAAATTACCATGGCCATCAAGTGTGCCCGACGTAAATCCAATTAAAAATCTTTGGGCTATTCTCAAATTAAAAATGAAAGATAAGATGAGCAAAATATTGAAAGGCTTCATGAGAAATTGAGGAAAGCTTGGAAGGAGCTGTCAGCTGAATTAGCGTCATGCATGCCTGAAACGGCTTTGAAGTTATCGGCAATGCGATTTGAAGTGAGACGAAGTATATAATACGGTTGTAAACAGATTAATGCTTACTTTTTGCTAGGAAGAACTTAACTACCCCAGGGTCATTTGAATTAAAGTTACTATAGTTTCTTCCTTCTATTGGGAATAAAAGTAGGGTCATTCTGCCTTAGAAAGCCCATTTAATATCAGTAGTTTGTCACGTTTGTGCCTACTACCGAAAACAGAATTTTTAGCTTCTGAAACTTTGATTTTAATTTAAAACCTCTGCATCAAAATCTTCTATAGTAATAAAAAAATTTACAGGTTGTGCTTATCATCGTAATTTAAAATTTTATGGCATATTTATCATTATGGTTTAAATGTAACTGGCACACAACAAGTGCCGCCGTGTAATTTATATTTTGAATTCTTCCAATATTTTATCAGAATGCATTAAATAAATTGCATTGGAATAACAGCTACTCAGTAAATTCATGCATTAATTTATCTATTATAATCTGAACTTCAATTCATTTGTGATTTATTTGCATTGCACAAACAAGTCGTATTTTTATACGCAATTCTATGTCATTTTCTGTGGCCAACAAAGCAATTGTATACAACTACGAAGGAAGTAAACATCCTTCCTTCCATTATTATCTGATTTTCTGGAAACATTGCCTCAAACTAGAGAAATTTTTTTCTTAATCTTTTTCGAAAACTAGTTTCTTTTCGTTTTGATAATTTTCTGTATCATTTTTGACACTTTTGTGAAATTTAGGGGTTTCTCCCTATTTTTTCAGTTCAATACGACAATATCTCAAAAATACTTAAAAGTGCACCGATATTTACCAAAATTCCATAGATTACAAATACCATGATAATTTATCTCTGTCAGCCTTCCACTACGTGTAATATCTAATTTTCTAGTGAATTACAAAGCTTGAATATTTGTTTTTTTTATGAGTGCTGTACTAAACTGGGCCGTCGAGTAAAGTTGGATTTGAGATGATAAATTTTCTAGTTAACTTCGCATTTGGAAGTTGTTGTAATGGATCTGATTTTTCGAATTGAAAATTTCTACATATCTCCACGTTTCCAGGAGCCTAGAGTACAAATCCACCGTTTTTAGACAGATGCTTGTGTGGGTATGTGTACGTACGTTCGTACGTTCGTGATTTTTTTTGTCGTCTCGAATATCTCGAGAACAAAAAATGATATCGACTCTGGGTCAATTTTATTGACGCATAATTGCATAATGAACACCTGATAGGGTTTGTAAAAAAATTGTATTGTCGGTTTTTTCTGTCTTCCCTGTCAACTAGAGGCCACAGTTGTTTAAGCAGAATGTGCATAGATATTTACACTCGACCTCCTAATTTTCTTTTATTCTACATTCCCATTTTCCTGCCTGCGAAGGCTGGCATCGTCGTAAAAAAAGGCAAAAACAAGCCAAATTCCACTGTTCTGCTGCATTTTGACCAAAGGTCACCCATTTCTCAAAAGAGGAATCGATACGTAGCTATCACATACAGAACCGAATCTGCAAGGAATAGATTCTGGGACTTTCTTGGAATACCGTCTATTGGAATAAAAAAACATAACACATAATAAGCCAGCGATCAAAAAAAATCGGTTAAAGAAGTTATCGCCTGTTACAAGTGACTCAACAATGCTCGGTATAAAATTTTACTTTGCAACTTTCCAATATAATTCGCGTCAATAGAACTGCTGATAACTACTGGTACCCAATTGAATCACCGTACTAGGATCGACAGCGAGGAGCGGACCAAACTAGCATTAGCGCGAGAGTCAGTGGCTGATTCCAAAGAGTAGAGGAGATCGGAGGATTATGAGAGGGGTTTTATTTTTGGATTGGATTTCTTGGCTGTAATATCATACCTCAGAGGACCAACTTTCTCTAATGCATGTTGAATTGGTCTAGCCGATGTGCTTGGCATCAACCCTTAAAAATCTTTGAAATGTAACACGACAATTTCGACTTATCGATATTGTATGCTCTACCAACTGACTGTAACTCAATTGAAACGTCTTTGACGGCAGTCACTAAGATATTGACTTCGATTGCAGGTTTGCAAATTTGTCTATATTTATGATGACCAGAAAATATCGGGAAAATCATGAAAACCACTAAACTCAATAAAAATAATAGAAAGTGCATAAAACATTCTAAGTAGATACACTTAAAGCCCGAAAATAGTGTGTCTCACAACCCCCCGAAAATTTTGTCTTACGACCCCCCAATATCAGTGTTTTCAAAATGACCACCGCGTCATGGAGTCAAGGAATCAAGGAATTTTTTGTCTATACATTTTTGGAAACAGCTTGAAAACCTGACTGAAAATACTGCATACACAAATGGTCAATAAAACTTTTAAACGCAAAACTGAAGTCGCTATGAGGAGAGACACTAAGGGCCGATTCCAATCCAAGTCTACGTCTTCGTCTTCGTCTCGTTATAACAATTAGTGACGTCAGATCGAGACGAGCATCAAGCAAGCTCGTTCCAATTGGGCTTGATTTTTGACATT
>QYTT01092767.1:43443-53671 GCA_006980735.1 Dasypogon diadema
CTATATAGATGCAACACCAGCTTCGATTTTCTAGTCTTTTCTTCAGTATGATGTTTTCAGATCAGTTTTGAATCCAGGAACCCATCCAGGTGTTCGGCCTCGATCTCATTCAAAGAGCGCAACTGGTTGAAATTCTCAATTGTCTATTTTATTAGTACCGATTATTTGTTTTTATCTTGCTCGCGTTGATAGTTGTTCCTTATATCACTCTTCCGTGAGGATTCCTCATTATATCAGCGATAGTGGACATGCATTTATTCGTCGCCACCAGCACCATGTCATCCGTATAACCAATCTTTCCTTCAAGTCTCAAGAGTAAGAAGTAAACTATGACAGAAAATGAGGTAATAGTCTTTCCTCTTGTGACCCACCCGCGTCTGGATTACCTTGTTTTCAGCCATCTTACTACCACCATCAATCTAATCTTTGAAAGAAAGAATTTTGTCGGAGGTACCGTCTATAACCATTTAAGTTGCTAAAGCTATGCCTTTTATTCTACCATTTTCGCCAGCTAATAAAGCACAGAATCCGTTGACATCCCAGCGTGATGTCATCCAAGCAGCCCATCTGTACCCTTTCTATTATTTTCAACAACAGTTCAAACAGCCTCATCAAGTGAAGTTGGATAACTCAACATAGGAATAATAAACGGCTGTTTAATTGAGCGACAAAAAATGAATTTTACGTGATAATACTGACACGTTATATCAATTGTTGCCTCGCAGAGTTACTTGCAAAAGTCTCAAAAGGCAAATTTCTCTGCGAACAATATTAAAGGTGTGGACAGTTCGGGGATCATGATTGAATCTTATTAGCGTTTTTCTTTTAGAAACCATTAGCTTTCTTAATTTTTGAGTGTTTCGTAATCCAATGCATGGATAGATGTCTCTCCTTCTCTGCATCCATCGCCCTTAATAAAACGATTAAGTCACTAATGTTGCACCATGAAATGTTGAGAGGACAGGAGAAGTCATCAGTGTCATACTACGCAAATCTGTAAACAACTTCGAACACGACAACTTATATTTTAGTATACTTATATTTAGTATAAAATTTGCACTTTTCCGAAATTATTTGCGTACGGGACAGAAGATATATTTCAGAAAAAACGTGTTTTATAATAGAACTATTGGAAAAGTATCTCATAGATTCAATCACGTTGTATTTTCGCCACTTATAACCCTAATAAAATTCTAAAGCTATAAAAAGCCATTAAAGTTAATATTACATAATTAAAAGACGTCTACTTTACCCCCAAATGATGAAAACTTGATAAAACTTAGTCTGCTGTAATAACGATGGATACAATCTGCTATTTTAATTAGAGAACTACCCTCAGCCTTAATTGTCAGACACATACATAAATCACTAATTACTCACACCAGGATATCGTCAAATAAATCTTTCAAAGAACACAGCAATTTAATCAGTAAAATTTAATTCTGCGCTCGGCAAATATTTACTTTCGGATCATGTTCCATAATTTGATGTAAGACAATCTCTCATCAGAAGATATCACGTACGCACTTTGGATGAAAAGTTTTTCCGTCAACGTAGATGTGAGCCGCACACAGATCAAATCCTCCTTTTGCCCTTTCAGCGTGGGTACGAGGAAATTGAGGCTTCGTGTCAGACATATTATTCTGTAATTACCTCATATCTAATTACATAAATTTCGATAGAGCTTGATTAGTGACAGGGCTTCTCATAACTAACTTCGAGATAATAATGCAAGAGCAGATAATTAATATTTAAATTAAAGTCGAGTAAGCAGAAGTAGATAGAGCGTACAATTTTCTGGCTGTAATTTAAATTATTGATTTTGGAAATCTGAGAAGAAGTTTCGACAACTAAATGAATTAACCAGATTAGATTGAATTACTGATGTTTGCAAAATCAGCAAAAGATAACGTGAGATATTTTTTTTTTAGTTGTTCGATTCCACTTGAACGAGAATTCATTTTCGGTGTTGTTGATTTACACTATAAATTTTTAAACCATGTGTGAAAAGTCCCTCATTACGTTGCTTCCAAAACTCAAATTTAAAATGAATGACACTCTGCACTCACGTTTTATTTATTTTTAGAGCATATAAGTATTGTGTTTATACCAAAAACAATGACAATGATAATATCGCTGTTATGAATTACTCATAAATTGTATTGTCGTGTCCTCATATGGGCGATCAATGAGGTGCATTATAGTTTAAGTGCTTCACTGTTTTAGAGTACATTCGAAAATAATATAAATTGTTATTTTGAATGCTGTACAAAAATTTACGGCCAACAGGAAATCATATATTGAAAAAGATGTCAGTGAATTATGCATCCATAGATTGTGTGAACACTTTGTACATATGAAAAAGTTGTGCAGAGCATTCAAATTTAATTACACTTTTTAAATTCGTTTATATCTTAAATTTAATTGGTGAATTCTATTTATTTAATAAGCAAGTGAAGTTTTCTCGATGATACTTGTGTAATACTTATTTGGCTTAAAGGATAGTATTGAAGTAATATGGGATTGTTTGGTTGGTTGGTTCAATGGTTTTTTACATATTCTGGACAGGGTTCAGAGAGATTTTCGTAACTTCAAATAAAAAAAAAATATTTTTCTCTACAGAAAAGATGATGGCACCTGACTTTTGAGATTCACGTGGAATAGTATTCATTGTTTACGTGGAAGGCCCTAAAGAACAACAAGAACAGACTTTGGAAGACTTTTCATAGAACTAAGGACCCATCGGACCACCAGAAATTTCTGGCGTGCTATAATGATTTCAAGACAAACTCATCTGTGTCTTGTGTCTTATACAGACGTCAATAAGGGCTTTGATAAATTATCACATTCGGTCATTTTACTTAAATTACAGAAACTGGGTTTTCAAACTTTATTTTTGAGATGGGTTCAGTCGTACCTATCTGATAAATCATATGAAATGGTTTGCCGTGGCTTTCGGCTTAGAATCATAGAGGTTGCTTCTGGAGTGCCACAAGGTAGTCATCTTGGCCCTCTTATTTTTGTGCCTTCCATTGACGATATCGTAAATATTTTGAGGCATTCCAATGTTTTGAGCTATTCTGACGATATGAAAATTTTCCTCTCCATCAATGATATCTATGATTGCGTTTCTCTTCAGGAGAACTAAAATGTTTTCCATTCTTGGTGTAAACACAATAACTTGGGGCTCTTCTTTAGGACGCGTAATACTCATTTGCCGCGGACAGTACCCCTCGCGTGCAGTCTGTTATCGACCTCGGCGTTAGACTTGATTCAAAGGTTAATTTACTTTCTCCCATTAATTACGTTGTTTGTAGGGGTAATTTCATGCTTGGCTTCATTAAGCGCTAGTCCAAGGAGTTCTCTAACCGTCAGGTAAATTGTATTAATATTATGGTGCAAATTGTCGACCTATTTAGTAAAATATGTAAATCTATTTTTGTCAAAATAGTAATCTGCGTATGTGTTATTACAACACGCAAATGGTGTACGTCTATAATCTTTTAACAAAAAGATATTCGAAACACTAAGGTATAATACCATTTTTATTGATTCTACAAAATTTTATTATTTTTATTCTTTAGATTAATTTAAAAATAATTTTCAATTTGGATGCGCACTTATCTAATTCATTTTCGTTAGGTTTAGCTATGGACTTATAAAAATGAATTGACCTTAGGTCAAAACTTAATAGCCCAAAAATTTTTTATGACCCCAGAAATTCATCCATGCAACAAAGAAAACATAGATAATGGCAATTTTGAAGATACCCACAATGGGCCGAGTCAGAAAGAGAATCTACCCATACCTTGTGTATTTAAAAAAATAGATTACATTTTTTTTACCAGCAGGGCGTGGTTTCGATTCCCGCAAAGGGCCCGGTTTACCTGGGTACTAGTGGTTGAGGCCATTCTATTGACGAGAATTACACTTGCGAAACCACTGGGATGTTTCGCAGCACAGCAAAAATTTCATGCCTAAAATTTTGGCTTCCTTCCAACATTTGTCAATTGTTAAAATCTCCTAATGTCCTCTTCTTTGAAAATTTCCTTCCCACTAAGCAGTGCTGTGTGCATGATTGGCTTGACCATTGAACTTAGGCAATACTTAAAAAAAATTCGCTTGGGAATAAAGACAATGAATTTGGCTTTAAAATAAACAATAATGATTCAAAATTAATAACAAGTTTTCCCCTCTCCCTACCCCATCCGTACGGTAATCTTGAACTGATGTTGAAGCAGTATTATATGAAAATGAAAGATTGTTTTGAATACGTTTTAGTCTCGACTCTAATTACTACATTCAGAATTCGATCTTACCTATCCCGGATATAAATTTAAAAATGTTGTTTCCTTGAGTTCCAAAAACAAATTTTTAACCAAATGAGACTCAACAGGTAAGCTGTAGACAATAGCACAACTTGTTTTCAGATGGCACCTTCTTACTACAAAGTACAAGACTGCTATGGGCAATTTTAGATTAATAATCTGACAAGCTCTTAAGATACTTTCCTGAAAGTATTTCTCATAAAAGCTCTAAAATTTCATAGTAAAAAGCATTTCTTTCCCACTTGTAAAAAAAATTTCCTTTCTTTTAAAAGCGCTGAAGGCAATTTCCTCTATTAAAGAGTGAGAAAATTCAAGAAAATGTTTTTGCAGCCTTTGACACCATAAACAAAAACAAGTGCAAAATGAAAGCGTTTAGCATTCTTTTGTTATTAAAGATTGTGGTACAAAAGAAATTTGGTGATTAAATCTGAGAAGGCAATAACAATGGTAGACCAAAAACCATGCAGAATAATGTACGGGGCTGATTATCGCAAGGTACCTTGAATACAAAAACAGAAGGAAAAATTTTATTTAGATCACGTGACTGTGCTTCAGTTTTAAATTGTTGACTCAAATTAGGAGAAAGTTAAAATATGTGAAGAAAGAAATCTTTCCGGATTATATTATTTAGATTGTGTGCGTGTTTTGGTATTTTAACATCATATTTCTTAATATTTGGTGAGTGGAACATTCCGTTCTTGTTAGTTAATCTATGAGTAAATAATTTCACCTAATTATACGAATGAGAAGATTTTATAAGAAGTCCTTTCGTTCTTTTATATCTGGTACTTGTCAGTGGAATATACCCAGTACCAAAAATAAGCTGAATTTCTGTACAAAGTGATTGCGAAATTTTCAAACTTGTACAGTTGGTGCAGCTGAGTGGAGATTTCGTGAATTTTACTAAACACAAACGTAAAAAAACGAACACATTGAAAACAATTCCTATCTGAGAACTGCCAATTGTTAGCTACACCGCCTACACCTACTATTTCCTAGGTTGAAGAAGTTTACACCTGGTGTAGATTACACAAGATTTTGACAAGCAAATGAAAATCTGATGTAGATAATTTAGGTGTATGAAAAAGAAGAAACGAAAACTTTGCTGTTTTTTGGTGCTATTTTGTGCTACACCAACTTTGCAAACGAAATGTCCTAATATATACATAGTGTGGAGTTTTGGTATAATGGGTAGGGTATATAAAGTGCCTGCAGCCAGTCTCTTTCGCTGATATCTTTATAAAATTTCTATTTTTGTTTCTTCAGGTAAAAACCTTCTTCAAGGCAATTTAAGTTAAGATATTTAAGTTCGAATTCTTATTATTATTTGCTCTAAACATTTTCATTAAATTTTAACGTTTTTAAGCATTCATCATCAGCATCATCATTCCCACTTTCCGACAAAAATAGAAGAAAATCGTCTATACCAGGAAAGTCACAGGGCACAGAAAATCGTCATACCCAACAAACCGAAGGAATACTTCATTTATCATTAGAATTTTGTTTATGCATATTTACCTTACTTGAATAATCATTTTCGTGGGAACTTGCAAGCTATGGGACTCAAAGCCAAAAACCCGTCATTAAAGAAAGAAAAATAATATTAAACCTCCGCGAAAGTGGAGAAATATTTAAAGGGGTATCGAACAACTTTCACAGAAGTGCAGACAAGATTGAAGCACTTGGTGAACGTAAACAATTTAAAGTAAAATAAATTTTGAAGTGAAATTCACTTCGAAAAACACTTGGGGATTTTGAACTAACAATTCCATCTCATGTAATTTGTAATAATTTCCTTGTGAAATTATTCAAAAATGATAGAAAATTTGTGATTACGCTTTGTGAGTGTCTGTGCCAGGCAAATCTATCGGGGTATTGACGATAGTCAAATTGACTTCTGTTCATGTGGACAAATATTTTTCGAAGTGAATTTCACTTGAAAATTTAATTCAATTAATAAAAAATGAGTGTTTTGGTCTGAGATATTATGCTAATAAAATTAAGTTAAAAATTTAAAAAACCGCGGACAAAAGAACCTAAGTTCCTTTTAAAAAGTAAAAAACTCTCACTTGACAATTGGATTTCCATGTCCCAATTTTCCCACCACCAATTTTCTCATCAAACGAAGCTAAGAACACTCTCGATTAAGTCATCAATATTCTCTTTCAGTGCGCTTTCATTTGAGACCCCACTCGAGTATATTTGCAGACATTCGGTTATTCTTCCCCACTTTCACCCCCCACAACTTTTAAACGGCTCAACCGATTTTCATCAAACATGTCTAAGAACACTCGCACATAAGTCACCTTTAATACAAAACTAAAAAACTAAATTGAAATCGCTTCATCCGTTCGGGAGCTATGATGCCACAGACAGACAGACACACAGTAAGACACGTCAAACTTATAACACCCCTCTTTTTTCGTCGGGGGTTAAAAATAAAATGTTAGGTCATGTGAGTGTTGTGCAGCTGTCACCACCTCAGTTTAATTAAGGGCTCAAAGGTTTCTCTCGAATTCTTTCCTTTCCTAGCTGTATAATATCATATGTACTTCAAACTCATATAGTTAACCATTTTACTTTGTTTGGTTAAAAAAATTAAAAGATTTAAACGCAAATGTCGATTATCAGTTAGTGGGCTCTAAAATTTCCTGATAAACGTCTGTTCAGATATCCACCCTCTTTGGACACCATTTTTAGGGGGTGGGAGTGATTTTAGGGGGACTCTCACCGGATAAATGTTGACCAGGACACTTACAGGAATCGATTGGTATACTGTATACCGATTAATTACCAGAAACCCGGCATATATAAATTGACCAGTTTTTGGAGTTTGGAATTTTATAAATCTTAATAAAAGAGAATGGTGAAGGTAATTAATGACTGAAACGGTCTTAGGATTTTCTATAAAATAAGGTGTATATTAAAAACACTACAAGGTGTTAGGTGAAAAAGTATTATTTAAAAGAAAAAAGCCTTATAAAAAAATAAGAAATATGTGGATGTACGATTTATGAAAAAGTTAACATGATTACGATTTTTATAAGCTTTGTTTGTAATTGCGTTAAAATTTTCATAAATATTGTCCAAACACTTCCCACCTTAGTTAAATGTTCACAAACCCTCAATCCCTTACTTGATAAGATAGAACTGGTAACCAAGAATACCTTAAAAAAAATATAATCCTTAATCTCTTCATCTTTCCCCTTTTCAACAGATAATAATCGCTGTGGACTTTTGATGCCCATAATTTCGTACAAGCCACAAAGGTTATTCTATAAAATTCTTTATGTACGACTACACATAAACTTTACGACATATCAAGCTTCTTGATTTAAAAAAAAAAAAGAGTCAGAATCTCAGAACATCAGATTTAAAAATCTTTCTTGGCCAAAATCGCTTCACCAACTTTATTCATATTTCATCCAAACGAAAAATACCTTCCGGCTGCTCCTCTTATGGAATGGAAAGTAGCAAAGATTTATGTCCACGAGTCCCTCGGTTATAAGATTCCTAGAAAAAAAAACTGCTCTTAAAATGATGCAGAATAGCAGAATATATCCTCATGCAAACTTTCATCTCATTTTATCTGGATCAATAATAATTCTGATTGGAGTAAACTCGTTTTCAGTTTATGTATGTTTGCAACAAACGGATTTAAACGAAGTTGTTGAAGGGAACCTTCTATTTAGGATTTAGGCCAATAAAATTGTCACATAAAATTTTGACAAGTAATCAGTTTTATGGGTAAAATAATCTTCAGAGAATTTTACTCGAAAAGTGGCAAGTTTTACGGTTGAAAAAGGTCCTAATAAATTTTTATCTTAAAATTCGACCACATTATACTCCAAACATTTTAAATTCGAGAGCAATTTTTAGAAAGAATTTTTTAATAAGTATAAAAATTTGTAATTTCTTTTGTCACTTTTTCTGCAGTGTGTAAAATATTTCTCTTAACATTAGTTAAATTCACTGAATTGGGTTCATAAGTGTTCCAGAGTTAATATGATCTCTCAAGAGAACAGTAAAAATTTTATTCCTTTGAGAGAAACAAGGGATGAAGCAGAACTTTATATATATATACATATCTATATAGGAGTAATACAAATTACGATGCAACTCCAATTACAGTAAAGAACAGTTTGGGAAAATTAAAAGAAGAACCCATCTAATTTAGCTATAATTTATTGATTTTTTATTTTTTATGTAAATTGGAACCGAATAAACTTCGCATCTATTTAAATGACTTTCCGGAACAAGTCCATCGAAAATAAAATTAGCCAAATATGAGTGATTTGAGGTTATGGATGTTATGACGACTGTAAAATTATTGATGGCCACGATAAAACTTGTGATAGTGGAATTAACAGTTAGTTAAAATCATTCGAACATGGCTGTTTTATATATAATATATATCAGGCCGGAATGTGATGTATGATGAGAGCAAAAGTTCCAATAAAGTTTTGATGAATTATTGCGTTCTGGATGTAGCAAATATTTTGTATATATATATATATGAAACACTTTGAAAATATTTTGTATTTTAAGTACTTTGGAAATATGTCAATTTACATTTTGCTCCTCATCTTCCAAAATAACATAAAAAAACAAAAATTAGTAATTTGTTACAGAGCAAATAGACTTTTTTTTTAAAGAAAAGTAAATAAATACAGGAAGCGACCGTTTAAACACAAAGTTAGAATGTGTCCAGTCCAATACACTGAAATGGCAATAATTCATTAGCGGTGTGTAAACAAATTCGATATTGGGGCTTTACACAAACATTTTATTCTTCCTTTCCCAAAAAATGAGTTTTATTTTCGCATGCATTGAAGGCCAAAAAAAAAATTTGTCTTGATTTTCACAAATGAAATTTTACTACGTTCATCTTACTTCATTTCACTTCCTTTACCTGTATATCAAAAACTGAATTCACTTCATCCATAAGTACTGGTAAGATCCCCGCAGGTTAAACGATATTGAACGAAATAATAAAAATGAAGTTACAAAAGAGTGAAAGTGAATGAAGCAGTGAAAAGAACAATCTTCATCATCTTATGATAGGGTAAGCGGTGTAGGTTTTCAATTATCGAGAGGTTTATCTCCATAGGCTTAATTTTATCGTATTAAGGATAGAATAAAGCAGGCTCAAGTTCATGTATGTACGAATAAAAATCTTGCAAGTGAAATCTACAGTCATACAAAAAAAAAGTTATAAAGCCATGTATATTATGTATGTATATATTATTATATTATAATATGAAAGCTTAGCGGTACACTAAACTGCAACTAATTCCGCACGTTGGAGTAACATCACCCTTTATTGCATGTCATGTTGTTAACGACATGTAATACATAACATTTAAGTACCTGAAAATAATTTTTAAACACTTTCTGGGCTAAGTGAAACAGATTTTTTACACAGTTTCAGCTTTGTTACATACACGTAACAAAAGGCATTTACGAGTAAACTACATACGTAAATAGGAAATGCTTTTCTGCATTGACACTTAGGGTATAATATTCATGTAATTGTAAAAAAACGTTTGACGTGAAAAATATTTACACAAAATTCACTTACGTGATAATTGAGTAATCTATGCTTGTTATCACGCTTCATGAGTAAGTTATCTTCAAATTAATTTTAAATTGCATTTTCCCCTAAAAGTGTTCAGGAATTTGATGTTGTCATTTTGATTTACATACGAAAAAGATAATTAAGTATATAAATCAAAAAACTACATGAATTCTTCTAAATATTAGTCATTATCGTATATATCATGTACGTAAAACATAAAAAATATAAAATGTTCAAAAATGCACTTTTTCCAATCGACTTCAACTTATAGTAGGGAAAACTATGTAAAAGAAATACTCTATGTTAAATTATTTTCGAAAAA
>QYTT01092767.1:53691-80252 GCA_006980735.1 Dasypogon diadema
TATATATATATATATGAAACACTTTGAAAATATTTTGTATTTTAAGTACTTTGGAAATATGTCAATTTACATTTTGCTCCTCATCTTCCAAAATAACATAAAAAAACAAAAATTAGTAATTTGTTACAGAGCAAATAGACTTTTTTTTTAAAGAAAAGTAAATAAATACAGGAAGCGACCGTTTAAACACAAAGTTAGAATGTGTCCGGTCCAATACACTGAAATGGCGATAATTCATTAGCGGTGTGTAAATAAATTCGATGGTTGTGCTATCCACAAACATTTTATTCTTCCATGCCCAAAAAATGAGCTTTATTTTTGCATTGAAGGCCAAACAAAATTTGTCTTGATTTTCACAAATGCAATTTTACTATGTTCTTCTTACTGCATTTCACTTCCTTTACCTGTATATCAAAAACTCACGTCATCCATAAGTACTAGTAAGATCCCCTTAAGCGAAATAATAAAGATGAAGTTATGAAAGAGTGGAAGTGAATGAAGCGGTGAAAGGAACAATCTCCGTTTCGTCATCATCTTATGATAGGGTAAGCGGTGTAGGCTTTCCATTATCGAGAGGTTCATCACCATAGGCTTAATTTTCTCATAATAAGGGTACAAATAAGCAAAGAAATAATATAAATTAGAAAAATGGTAGTGATTGTTATGCAAGAGTTTCGCGGAAAACTATGTTGTCTGTAATGGCTTATTTAAGGGAAAACATCTTGTTTTGATCCGGGTAAGAATTTAGTGCGAAGCGGATCGGCAGAAACTCCTCAAATCAAATATGTAGAATAAAGTAGGCTGAAATTCATGTACGTACGAATTAAAATCTTCCAAGTGAAATCTGCAGTCATGCAATTAAAGAAAGATATGAAGCTATGTATATTATGTTTGTATGTATGTATTATATTATAATATGAAAGCTTCGCGGCGCACTAAACTGCAACATTTTTTGGACTAAGTGAAATGGATTTACTACACAGTTTTAGGTTTTTTATATACACGTAACATAAGGCATTTAGGAGTAAACTACATACGTAAATAAGAAATGCTTTTCTGCATTGACACTTAGGGTATAATATTCATGTAATTGTAAAAAAATGTTTGACGTGAAAAATATTTACACAGAATTCACTTACGTGATAAATGAGTAATCTATGTTTGTTATCACGTTTCATGAATGAGTTCTCCTGAAATTAATTTTAAATTGCATTTTCCCCTAAAAGTGTTCAGGAATTTGATGTTGTCATTTTGATTTACATACGAAAAAGATAATTAAGTATATAAATCAAAAAACTACATGAATTCTTCTAAATATTAGTCATTATCGTATATATCATGTACGTAAAACATAAAAAATATAAAATGTTCAAAAATGCACTTTTTCCAATCGACTTCAACTTATAGTAGGGAAAACTATGTAAAAGAAATACTCTATGTTAAATTATTTTCGAAAAAATGCATTACTTACACAGTTACCTACGCAAAAAGAAATTGCAATCGACTGCGAAAACTGAAATCTTTAACAGGCCTGTCCTATACAATACAGCATTGCTTCCTTTATGTTACAGGTCTGGACAGCGAAATTTTTAAACGTAAAAAAGAAGTAGAGTTCGTACTTAATTTTACATCGATTCTTATGGGAGTATGAAAAATTATTTTATTCAACTCGCCTTGTCGCCAAAAGTACAAGACCTATGAAAGAAACTAAGATACGCTTTAAACGGTTGCGGTGAATTCTCTATCTCTTTGATCGAAGAAGTCGAATTTATTTTAAGTCCACAGCGATTCATTTCCACATCAGTCCAACTTACCCAGGAACGCAACCCCAAAGTAATTTGAATTGGATTTGAATATTGTCGCATGTCCTATGATACAAGTTTAACAGAAGCTACAACTTTCAGAACCTAAAGTGCCTCACAAAGCAAGAACCATAAATGTTGCTTACATCGAACTTATTCACTTTAATAGTGGTATAAGTATATACAGAGGGTGTTCCGGTTTCAGATGCTAATCCTTTAAGAGGCGACTCCTTGGCTCATACAAAGAAAAAAATTTTATGGCAGGGAGGGGGAGTCATCTGCCATATCTGCTGAGATATGGCATCTTTAAAAATTGCGTATAACAGCTGGAAGGAGGATTTCGACACTAACGTGGTGAATATGAATGTCAGAACTTTCTCTAGCCCCAAGGGCTTTTCAAAATCTTGACATCTGTACATCTGTCATTTATAGAGTTTATTTCAGATATAATTTTTCTGCTAACTGTCTAAAATACCTCTGGCATTTGGTACAGGAAACTTTCGAATTTTTTTGCACCATAAAAAATTTCTCCACCTCAATTCACCTAAAGTAAAAAGTTGTGCATCAATTTTGCAATGCCGTAATTCATCTTTCACAAGACGCAATTCTGCCACCCTATGATTTTGAATGTGTTACATGTCATTGGTCTTGCTAGTGAGCTCATTTCCTCTCCTATGCCACTACACGAACCCCTGAAATAACGTATTATTTTACCCTGAATACATCAAAAATTGAGTTTGTGTTCGTTTTTAAACACAAGCAAACCTCGCATCATGGTCAATTAAAATCTCCAGTTTTATATTAAAAATGGCAATTATTATTGTATTTATTTATTATTAGTTATTCAATGAGTGAAGTTTACACCTGCATCTCCACAAATGTGTAATTAAATTAATATAGTGACGCAAAGCCAGTATCCAAAAATTTGTGACTGTTGCATTGTCCATCCATCTGCTTTCTAAAGCATCTCATTAGCAACGTTCTCGTTTTCAACTTGTCACAATAATAATATTAAATCGGATTTGTTCAACCAATGTTTATTATTTGAGAAATGGTTTTTAATTAGACCAGAGCGAAGAGCATAGTTTCCGAGTTGTTCAAATTTTCCGGATAAGCTTACAACTTACTCGCTCGAATTTGAATTAGTAAATAGGGAACTTTGTTAAACACATATCATGAATTAACGGCAAAAACTAGGAAGCTTCCTGAAATTGCAAAAACTTCTCACGCCCTCTTCTATTCAATTGCAGGAAAATATAGTTTCCAACAGACATAAACTTCACTCTACAAGTGGAGTCCTTTACTGAAGCAATTTTATGAACGGTTGCAGAGCTACTTCCTCTGCAACGATACAATTTATGGTAACTTTTTCGCAGACTGGTAAATTGTTTTCGAATTAAATGAGAAGGTTTAAATGTTTAGACTTATCTAAAGGACGTAGCGTATCAATACCAGTATTCAGATACGAGATGCAATGGTGAAGTTGCACGGTTGTTAAATAAATTGAAAGGAATACGTGTTAATTACGTAAAAATAACTTAGGAAATAGTGCAACGCCATTTATACTGAAACATTTTCGTTTATATAAATTCCGTTGGTGAAACCCTCAATTACCCCAACTATTCTGGCTTAACTTGAGCAAATGAAATTTTCAACAGTTTTAATTTTCTAAATAAATTGAACGGTTAAAGGGTATTTTATGCTGGTTTAAACTTTAAAATTGAAAATTTTTTTTCTCATTTAAGTTCCACTAAAAAATTTTAAAGATAGAAATAGCGAAGTACCAGTTTTTGAAAAAGATACCCCAATCCACCTAGCCATGGACACTCACAGCAGCTTGCACAAATTTTTCCCTTTATCAGCTCCTGAATTTTTTTAAACGCTAGCACTTCGCGAGTGTGAGTATATCAACACGAAGTCAGGACCTCGTAATCCTTCTACGATCATATCAATTTTCATTGTATACAACAAATGTTCCAAATTCTTTAAAATGTTCGGTTTCATAAAACGAACCTCGGAATACAAGGATCCATTCACTTCAAAAGATACTTTTCGGAATTTGAAAAGAAAAAGAATTTTCCTAGAGAAAAGAATTAGTTCTCCATAATCCTGGACAAATGGAGAATACAATAAAATAATAAAATAAAACTTAAAACAACCGATCCTTACTAATTGTGAACCAATTCTAGAAGTTTACCATAATAGGGGCCGGAATTCCAAATAGTGGCACATTTTCAATATATATTTCGGTAGGTGAAGCGGAAGACTTAGACCCTAGCATACACGCCTGTGAAAATTACCAGTGGAAAAAACAAATTAGTAGAAGAAAGTTGAAAAACAAGATAAGTACTTACAATTATTTTTTTCTCCTTTCTTTCGATTGAGAAATTCGATAGAAAAGTGAGAATTTGTGCGCTACCTGTTCACCTCCAAATCACCCTTAAATTTTCAATTCATTTAATTTACATAATAGTTCAAGTTTAACACTAGAACTACCGAGCTGCTTAAACCAAGGATAGAAGTAATACGCTGAATAATGCAACTGAAGGAGAGGCTACCGGTCAAAATGACTGATTTGGTAGTTCTAGTCTTAAGTGAAATAAAAATTAAGTGAAAGTTGAGTTATTTCGCTTTTTTTCTAAACCAACCTCGAATTTGTTATCTAGAGCATAAAAATTAAAACCATATGGCGCCCATTTTCTGGTGTTCAAGTCCTCGCCCATCTCTACGCTCGTTAGCCAGGTCTGGCTTATGCATAAAAGTCCAGCATAACAAATTTTATTAGAAAAAGGATATAAATACGTTACCGAAGTCAAGATTTAGAGAAGTATATATACAGAGTTTCCCATCAATTATGGGTCAAAGAAACCAGGGTAATAGGGGACTTCAATACCTATCGAAATAACGATTTTTGATAGTTTTTGAGTTATTCAACTTTTTTTGTAATTTCTGCCTTCTTGCGGATTTGCCAACTGATAGAGTCCTGAGTTTTTTTAGCATTCGATATCTGACCTATCATGACTATCAACTTTATTGAATATTTGTATAACAAATGTAAGTGAAGAAAGTAATTATGTTCAAAATAGCTTCTAAATTCTAATTCTTCCCCTTAATTTTTAAAACTTTTCAAATGAATGTTTTTTGTTAAACTCCTCAATCTTGTCCACATTGCACGGAACGGACTGTAGACCTCCTAATAATTTTACTCTTTACTCCTTATAAATGCATACCAACTAACAGTCTACCCTATCTTTATAAATAAGTCCCATCTCTATAGATTCTTTACTCTGTGGCCCTGGGTTCAATTCTTGCGAATTTGTCAATGGTTAAAGCAATTTTATTGACAAGAATCGTAGTTATAAATCCGCTGGGATGTTGCACATAAAAAGTTCGTGCTAAAATTGTGGATTAGCTTGCAAAATTTATCTGGTTATAACTCTCAATTTTCTTCCCCCGAAATATCTTTCCACCTATACTGTACTGTATGCTTCGCATGGTTGTCCCCTGGTCTTAGGCAGTGCCTTAAAAAATCTTAGCGCTGTTTTTTATGTTACTTTGCTCTTCATATAGCCCAATTAAGGTTGCCCCACGCCTGAAGCTGTTCATATTTATCTGTAAATATTATAAGAACTTTTCTATTAAGGTTGCGTTTATACTAAGCACTGCCGTGAACGATGCTGCCATCAGCATTCAGATATTTCTCTCGTAAAAAATCGACTGCTAAGAAAGGAAAGAAAGCAATTTGGTGTACACTCCATGTATAAAAATCAGGAACTGCAGGAACAATTTCACTGCTTATTTTCTGAATGAGCAGAAATTTCTTGAATACTTCTGCGTTGTATAAAAGTCCTTGCATTTTAAGACTGAATTTTTTTGTTTAAAGGAGGCGTTTTCACCATTGATGGCTTCTTAGGAAGTAATGATCCTCATTCGAATTTATTTCCACATCTTCTTGAAACATTTTCAGTTTTCGTTTCTCGAGTATAATAAGCTCATCAGCTTTGCATATTTTACTCTTATAATTTTTTACATTTTACATAATAGAACTTGATATTCTTGGACTTCAAATTTTTTCTGATTCAAGATTTGCTTTTTGGCATTCCTCTGTATCGAAATTACCAGACATTATCGCAGGGCTAGGATATATTTCATGAAGAACATATTTTCACCCTCAGACCATAATTCGCCTCGGAAGGTATCCCTGAAACACTTCCACTTCTCCACTGAAATTTGGAATGAAAACTAGTAGTATATTTTTATTTCATATATTTGGCAATAGGTGTTTCATTTAGAGCTTTATGTATTATGCATAATATTGTTATTAGCAAGGAAGGATTAAATGCAGTGCATCAGAACAACTTTGATAATAACAATAATTAGAGTTTTGTAAATGTTGCTAATAATACGCACACTCATCGTGACATAGTATGAGTTTCATCAAATTCAAATCAAAATATCTAACTTGCCTTTTTCTCAACTTCTCAATTTCTTTTTTGAATTTATTAACCGACTTCGTTCAAGTTAGAATATTCGGAGAGATTAAGATGGATTTCACTTACATTATTTATAAAAACCGACATATAAAATTTTGGATGATTATTTTGCCTACTCCTCTGCCTGGGGATTGTGCCGTTTAAAGTAGCCATGAAAACATATGTCGAACTCTATAACCCCCTTTTATATTGCCTTCTGGTAGACATAAAAATCAACTTTCTCTAACGACGTGTTTTCTGTCTTATCGCATGAAATAAATAATAAAATTTATTTATCATAAGATATTTCAAGAAACAAAATCTGACTTCGAAATAATCTGAAGAGCCGTAGAAAATTGTAAAACTTTCAAATAAAACTGGCGACATAAACCCTCCTCTTTAAACCTTTACTTCTAATTTTCGAACATGTAAAACTATTTTACACACCTGAAAGCGGCTCCAATTGATGATTAATTTCGAAACCACACTAAATCACTTTTCTGCTCTGAAACCCGAATTAAACAAGTGTGCACATTTTCAGAAGTAAATGGTTATTTTCACGCTTGAATACTATTTAGTCAAACAGAGAATTTGTCAATTAGTCGATTGTAAACCCGTTTACGTGCCAATAAACAAGTCCATTAACTTCCCACTTATTAGCATTTGTGGAGGGACTTGCAATCTAGTGGAGCATAAGCTTTTACGGGAGAATGCAATCGTGAAACCTCTTGAGAATTTATATTCGATGTTGGTTTAGTGTCCTACCTAATTGTTGTAAGGTCGATTCAAAACATTACCCTATTCTATTCCCATGACGTAGTAATTTGAAAATATCCCTCCAAGCCTTATTGCATGAAATAACTAGAGCAAGACAAACTTTACAAAGTTGTGTAGAGTATTAACAAAACTGAAATATAGCTAGGCAATAGAGAATTTAGCTTATTTGTAAATTTTAAACTTTTAGACGTGGTAGGTATTTAAAGACTAATATTTTGTCGTCCGGTCCCATGGGAACATATGCCAAGATATTAAACTCAGATAAAATTATAAGAAATCTATTAAGCTGAAAGAGTAAAGTTCAATAATAAAAATAATTTCTTTGGAGGTTTACAAAAAAAGAATTATTTCAGCGCAATTTGCCTAAGAATGTATTTAAGACGAGTTACCCCTTTCAGTTGTTACCATCCTCTGCTCTAGTCGAGGGTACAATTTGCCGGCCAAGCAATTGGAGAACGGATGGTTCATCTGTCTGAATTATCTTTGGGCGCCGCGTAGTTTTGGTGAGTGTGTGAATTCAAAAAAGAAACGAACCAGTTCAGAATACATTACAACTTGCTTTAATAATTAAATTTTGGATTAGTTCACTAGGATTAATAGAAATGACTCTTGAAAATTACATTGGGTTCGCGGCGATATAACACGACAAGCTCTTCTATTATGTAAAAAATAGAACAGAGGAGAAAGTACTTATCTTTTGAGGAGGCTTCCGGTATCCTTCCGGGTCCCACAAGGCACATCACCCTGCACACTTTGGCTTCCTTCCTCCACTTTTTCTTTACGAAGTTCTTCTCCAGTCGAGACACCTTCCTGCTTTCTTCCTTCACTTCCTTTCCTTTCGAAACTCCTTTTTCAGTTCACCGCACTTACTACCGCGCTACTAACTCCCTCTTTTGTTTTTGAAATTCTTGGTAGAGTTTAACCTTCTTTCGATTTCAAAGCCAATTCTTTACGAAATTTGTTTTTGAACCGGATGTTAATAACTTTACGCACATTGACAACCATCCGTGTGCTGCTGATATATCTCCGTTCATTTCTGATGAAATCATTATTACACATATTAAAGAACTTGCCTTTGATTTCACTTCGGGTCCTGAGGAGACGCCTCCAGCGGTGATTAAATCATGCTTCGATTCATTGGTTGTTCGCCTCTTCGCATTCTTTTCCAGAAATCTCTTAGCACGCGCTTTTTTCCTAAACTTTGGAAAAATTCTTTCATTATACCCGTTCACAAAAAGGACAATAGGAATTCGATTTCTAATTACAGACCAATAGCAAAATTATCTTGCATACCTAAACTCCGCAATGTAAAAATATTCTCTCGACCAGTCAACATGGTTTTGTGTCAGGTAGGTCTACCACAAAAAATTTATTGGAATTTACCACTAAAACTATATCTGGCTTTGGCAATACCTGGGTATAGTTTGTCCGAAACAAAGCGGATTGGACTGCGCATAGTACAACACCATTACAAAAACCATCGATGTTATATTACGTTAGCTTTGCATGTGTTGGACAATTATGCTAGTAGGAAATTTTATATTCTGTGACTTGTAATTGAAGAAAATATTGTGACGTTGTTTCTCGGTATGGTCGGTGACTGGTAGTTCAGTAACTCGGGTGCCAATTCAATGCGATTTTCTGGTCGGTAGCGATGGGAAACGTCACAATAGCGATGCATGTGTAGCCTCAGTGAAGAATGGAGCGAGAGAACGGGGATGGTTGAGTATAAAGTCGGAGTATATTCTCATAATCCACTTTATAGTCCTACAGACTAGCAATTCAGTTGTCTTACAAACTACCCTATTATGCTTACAAATGCTTACAACTAGTGAGCTAAGCCCTTAGACCTTTCCGTTCAACGCGCCTACTCAGTCCGAACAGCTTGGCTGTTCTTATCGGGAAGATGATTAGCTTTCTGAATCATTACTTGGATCGAACTGGAGGGAAGGGAGAGGTCTAGACCGGATAATTTGCCTGGTCAGATCGCAGCTTATATGTTCTCGTTTTTAATTTCTAGTGCGAATCATATCGCAAGGAAAATTTAGTCATTGGCAGAGAATCCTCCATCACAGGAACGAGGTTCAAATCCTGGGTCATACCGTACCTTTTTTCTTTGCCCCTTTAATAGGGAAAATTTCATGTCAGAAAAAAAGGGAAATTTTATCCACTCAATTTTTCTAAGGTCTTCAAATATATCTATACGTTTATACCTCGAGAATCTTAAAATTGAATACTATTATTATTTTTGTCCCAAATAAATAACTTTATTATATATCTAGTGGCCTTTATTTCATATAAATAGATAATTTTGTTTCTAATAATTCAGAAAAGCTTTTCTCTTTCATAAGACTTTTCTAGAAATGCATAGAAATTACGTACCAAGAGTATCACATTTTAATTTACTTCCTTTCTATTGAAAGCGTTAAAGAAACTAGTAACTGAATAATAAAGCTATATCTACCATAATAAAGTGTAACCACTTTGTAGTTACTCCACCCAAATATACACCACGACATTAAGTAGAGCAAGATTCTGTCACCATAGGATACCCATCTTGAGATTATTATCCGGCAACCTATGCTATGAATATCTTTTCATCCAGGATACTTCCATAAGGTGACTGATTGATTGGATTTAGGTCTTTGATTAATGGCTTCACAATCATCGCCCTCTTCGCTATTCTTATGTGTGACAAGATTTATTGTCCTCTGGGGTAAAGAATCTCCCTCCAAGGCTAATAAGATCCAGAAGGTGCCCAGAATTTGTTATGCCGGAAAAGTACTAATTGAATTCATAATGAGGCATAATGAAGGACCTTCCTCTGTCAGTTGTTAACAATTAATAATTCTATTAAATGAATTTTTACTGGGAGTTTCACAGCTTAAGATGGATTTATTACTCAAATATCCGGCCGAAGTTCGTAGTTCATTTGCACATTCATAATTTATAAAATTATTGATTGACGCCATTTTTCTGTATTTAACGCTATTTTTACGGACATGTTCCAAATATCATACATATTGTGACAATCTTTCTCTTCCTGAAAGTCGAATTTATATTTATATACACGAAAATTACTTTTTAAGAGCAATTTTTACTACCAAAAGAATTCTACATCTTCTTTTTTAATTAATTTGGTAGGAGGGGTCGGTTAAATTTAAACGTACGCAAAGGGAAATGAGAAAAATTAACAGTCACGTAGAGTAAGGAATTAAAGTAACAAGCACATAGCTCTTATGTAAGATGAAATATTGTATAAAACCTTCAGTTAAGAAAATTACACTGAAAAAAAATATTTGTGGAGACTCACTTTAAATGTAGAATGAAAAAACTGGATCGAAATTAATTCCTTTGCGACTGAATTTGATTATTTAAAATTGAAATTTTTATTGCTTTTTATTATGCATTTAGGAATTTCAAATAAAACTAATTTCAGAACTTTCTCCCTTTAATAGCAATATTCGATATTTTTAAATTCATTGATCTAGTGAAATTTCTGCTCTGACTAGACTAAAAACCTCTTCGCACGTATCTTCACGAATAGAAAAACGAAATGGTCTGTTGGTTCCTTAAAAGCATACAAATCAGCTAATAGATGGCATACTTCCCGCTTTGCTATAGCAAGGGAGCTGAAACCGATATGGACAAAGCCTAAAACTAGTTATGCTCTGGGATATATACCTAAAGTGTGAAGAGATATGAGAGTAGTATTTATACCAAAAGGTGGAGACTGTCTACTGTCCTACGCAATTCATAGCTTTATATTTCGAAGAAGAGTCTGACACTCTGCCCTGTTAGCGAAACTTCCAGGATTTGGTCTTGACCACTCTCTTCTTACCTCGATTGTGAGCTTCCTTTTTGACCGGTCAATACGTGTTACTTCGGACGGTGTCATCTCCACTGCTTATAATATCAATGCCGGTGTACCGCAAGGCTCCATATTGTCTCCGACTCTTTTTCTATTCTTCATTAACGATCACTTATCACTCGCTTCCAATCAAATTCATAGTTTTGTTCACTTCAGTACCCTTGATTTTGCGTAGGTACTTGTTTGACCATATTTTTTTACGATATTTCTGTCACAAAAAGTTTCAATATGTTCGGTGTAATATTTCGACTGTCACAGTCATTTTCAGGAACGCAGTCTTAAATTGTACGTTCCTACAGATGGCTATATTACCCGAAATATTACACCGAATATATTGAAATTTTTCATCGCAGAAGTTTTGTATTTTAATACTCATCCTAACTAAAACAACGGAGTATAATTTACTGAGAAGTAATGGTACTACAGCATTCCTCTTTTTTCTGAATAAATTACTAGATGCGCTCAGAAATGAGTTGAAGGAAAAAAATTTAAGTGGAACCTGATGATATTTAAAGATCACTCGATAAATGCTGCCGCTAATTTGTAAGCTTCCACGTTGAAATCTTTGCATATATTTGAAAAAGGACTACTACAAAACAAACTTAATTGCCAGATGCATAATTACCTTTAGAGAGTGCTTAAAATACAACTTAGCGATATATTACTAGGATGGAGTAATGTTCACAATTCCGTTAAAGCCTCCCCCACTTAGTGACCATAAATCTTTACATCATGTTGGAATGTACTGAAAACATCCCTTCCTGGCAAGCTTTAAATGAAATTACTCCTTTTATAAACCTCCTTAATGGCACCCTCACAAGTTATTCAAATCAACTCAAAGCAATTTCCCTGTGACATGGGTCCTGTGCACAAACTAATTAGTCCTACTATGGAAACCGAGCAAAAGCCTGTATTTGAAGAGCAACAGCAGCAGGCAGCAGGTCATACCAAAATATTTGTGTTATGTCACTCAAGATTGTCGAGAGCCGAGCCCTTTGCATATGTAAACGCAAGCCCATCGACAATTAATTGACACGGCGGCATGTTGACTTTTCCAGCGCCATTAATTAATTTTCGTTGCGATGAAATTGTAATTTGTCAGCTAGAGATATTGTTGGCGCCATCACCGTCGAAATATTTTTCATAGGCTGTATCAGGAGTGTGTCAACGCCTGGATTTGTCAAAAATCGACAATGTTAATGTGAGTATATTACGTGGTGCTAACAAGCCAAAAAAAAGTCAATTAACTGGAAAGCTTATAGCAGTCTGCCACTCGTAATTTGATTAGTTTTGGTTACGATTTCATGGAGAATATCTTATACGTATATTTGGAGAAATTTTTGTTGTTAACTTTTTACTTCCGTAAAGAAATTGCTGCTTGGTATTTCCGAAAGATCTATCCGGTGAATCCTGGTGGATTGAATTTTTCCCTGATGATGGACTCTTCGGAATCGGAATCGCTTTTAGAAGTAACTTCCCATAAATGACTAGGATAGATCTTCGTCAAGCATGACGGGAAAAAATAATCGTATTACTACTTCATTTTTTAAATTTGCGTCGAGCAAGATTTTATTTACTAAAAAGTATTAAATTTTACATAATAATGGTGTGTGCCTCACCCATACACTTGAAGTGATATATGTTCCGTTTATGCTTTTAGTATCTTTAGCTATTCACGTCAATTTTATGTTTTTTTAAGTAATTTATAATCATGCAGGTTCGACCTTACTTCTCAATATTATGCTGTTGCCAAAATAACTCCAAACACGATTCATTAATAGATTCAAACAACCAACCTCGCACATATGGGTTTTAAGCTTTTAAGCTCTCTCTTGCTAGATGCATTTTAGCATATTTTTTTCTCACGAACGTTTTTCTAGTAGATGTGACAAGGAACCTGTTTACAGTTGATCTCGGAAGTTCTCCAACCTTCAAGTTACCTTAACACTGTACAAAACGTTTATCAAACCACCACTTGAGATACAATCTCAAGTCTGGAATACTTTTTACACTCTTCAAATTGACCGCATAGATCCTTTCCGTTCAGCTCTCAAAGACCTGTGTTGGAAACACCCCTGTGATCCTTTCACTTTATCATGAACGGGTCAAACCTATAAATTTTGATTTCCTTGGAGCGTAGTATTTAAAGAACAAAAAAAACAAACGGTTCCCCGCCTTAGTACTGACCATGCCACTTGCTGCTTGTTCTTGGTCGACCTTAGCGTTTCACTTTGACCTCCATCTCAAAATTTCTCTGAATTTCTTTCTCGCTATAGAAGGGTCGCTTCAGAAATAATTAAACTAAATTCTTATAAGGAGCTACAAATAAATAAATTATATTAATAATAATTACTTGCAATAGAAGAACGAAAAAAGGAAGTCGTTCAACATAGGGCTGAAACCCACGACCCTGAGATTAAGATACCATTCCCCAACTGGCCAGGACAGAATATACGAACCTGAACTAATTTCTTGTATACATATTATACTACTATCTACACTGTTTTCATAATTTTCAGGCTATTAATTTAAATATGTCATGACCTTTAACCTACAGTGCCTACAGTGGTTTTAGCCTCCTGATAAAAGAATTCATTCTTTATTGCACTATAGCTTTTGGTTCACCGTAGCTCCTAACCTGTGGTCCCCTATGCCAAGAGGGTCCGCAAGTAATCTAGAAAAGAGCTCTGTGAATTTATATCTTTCTTGATATGCGGCCTTATTTTGTTCATAAGTATAATGAATGGGAACGTTGTATAATTTTAATTGGCACCCAGTATACTACATTCATTCGTATCCAAAAGAAAGCCCAAAGATTCTGTTTCTTTTCGTTTAGTAATAAACTAAAATAATCTTTTTGCAATTATAGTAATAAAATTGTTCGTAAGTATCCTAAAATTGCTTAGTGCTGATAAAGTTGCTGCTAGGAACAAAACAGTCCTACAAGTAATTTGAATTATATCTTTAGGTTAAAAAATATGGCACAATTTATGTGCGGTGTTTTGAAACTTTCTGTTTTATATCACTTGATAGATAACAACCCTCAGACTTTTTTGATTTATCTTATCGATTCCTACTAATTACTTTGACCGCTGCTTATCTAATCAACTCGTCGTATCCGTTATCACTTTGCCCCTTATATACAGGACATAATTACGCAGAAACAAGAAAGAACAACTTCTTCGTATTTTATTACAAACGAAAGTCCAGATAAAGACAAACTTTTTGACATGTCTCGCGTGTTTCAAAGAAAACAGAAAAAAGGGAAAGTTGCCAAAGGTAAAGTTTTCTTGTAAATTACTCTGAAGGGTATATAAACGTTTTCTGAAAACCAGTTTCAGAGTAGGCGCCCTCTTATCGATTGGCACGTGCTTCAAGAGGTGTTCACTTTTTGTTTTGTTAGAAAAACCTATTTCAACTTTGTGCTATCTAAAACCAGATTTCGGTGTTTTCTGCAATTTTATGAGATCTACTATAGAAGATGAGCAGTGAATTTTTCTGTTGGAAAAAATTTTTCAGCGGCAATAAAAACTTAAAGTAGAAGGACAAAAGCACATGTGATTATTCTCTATCATTTACAAAAAATATAATAATATATTCCCTCTAATATATATGTTATGGAGTGTCAGGTGTTTTGGGTTAACACGTTGACTGCCGCAATTATCATAAAAGCTTTCGTGAGAGAATTCCGTATTAAAATGCCTTTGTCGTGAGAGAGCTTTTAAATGTCGGTCACCGGTGATCCCCACGGAAGTCAACGTGTTAAAAAGAGAAAATAATTAAAGCAAAACGCAGGCCTGTTCAGGTTTACAAGTAGCCCCCCCCAACAAATTTTTACTTCGAGCAACGACCTGTCTTATGTTGTAAAAAAGACGATTTGCGTCCTTAACCGACATTAAAGTAGGGGACACAATGCCTTTTTTAGATACCATAGTTGATACTATTCTTCTAAGGAGAATTTTATTTATAAAATTCACTGAGATGTTGAAGACTAAGTTCAGTGATTTTGGAACGCAAAGACTATTTCCGACGTTCCCTTTCTTCCGCCTCTTTTATGCTATGTATTTTATAGTAATATCCCCCGAGAAAAATTCTGCATTAGATACATAGTAAAATTTTACGACAAAGCCTCTCACAATATTCTAGGAATTTTAAGAAAGCCTGAATAAAATCTTCCCCCCGAAAATCCTCTTCATACATATTACGGTCTTGGAAAAACTTCATTCACAAGCACGAAAACTTTCCGATTCACTCGACTGTACGTGAAGTTTACTAATTTCATAATAAATTTTTTCCTTGCAGTTAATCGTATTAAGTGCAAGCGATCCTGTAAAAAAGTATTACTTTAAAGACGGAGAGATAAATAAAGCAAAGGGAGCGTACAGCTCTGTAGGCTGTAAAATTTAATGTTTGGTGGTTGTTCGTAAAATTCCCTGCGGTGAAACAAATTAGAATCCATCTAGCGTATTTCGTTCCCTTAAAAACGACAGAAAACATTTTACTTACGTGGGCCCATGAATAAATATTTTCATTATTTAAATCAACCTAAATGGAATACATCCACAAACGTGAAGAGTATCTTAACAGTCGACGAAATATTCATGCACTCAGAAAAATAAACAAGAACGGCTGCCGAGAAGGAGTTTTATTTAGAAATTATAGAACTATGTACATATACATATAATTCAAGAGAGAAGGACTGTTTCTTATTTTGTCGGGCTGTAAACACTTAAATTAATTGAAAAAAAATAGTGTGTGAATATCTGTCCCAATCAAGTTGTACAATACGTTCATTTATATTAAAATAGTAAATCTGAAATTCATTATTTTGAATGGCTTCTTCGGAATAAGTTTTCGATAAATATATTACATACTAATTTCTTTAAATATGTCACTTAGAATATACATTTTCGAGACTATGATTCTATGTTAGACCAAATTTTCTCCCAAAAGAGTAAGGCTTAAAGTTAAATATAAGAACAAATTATGCGAAATTACTTTCGATTAATACTTCTCAAACGTTTGGTATTAGATACCATAAACTTCCTGTTTGGCCTTATTCAGCTGGGGTGTATGACAAGACTATTTGATATATATTCTCATGTTTGAATATTTTATTCAAGAGAAGGAAAGTTTCTATTTTATGAATTTTAAGCTGATATTTCAACAACAAGTTCAACACAAAAATTGTTTTGTGTCGAAGAATCGAAGGAAACTAAACAAAAACGCTTTTTCACGATGGAGAACTCTCTCGATCTTCCTGTCCGGTTAGATCTATTGCATTTTTGTTCAGCAGTAAATGTATAATAAATAGTACTGTTTTCATCGGTGTCAGTTTTCTTGTTTACAATATCTTGTTATTGAATTCTTTTTTAATTATAATTTCTATCTTTATCTAAAATTTTCGTTTTGTCGAAATCTGGCAAATGGTTCGTTATTACGCAATAATTAATCAGTGCCGCTTTATTAACCGATTTATTAAAATGAAACTTCTAGAGCAAAGATAGCGAATCAAAAAAAATTGTAACGAAATTCAAAATGTAACGGTAAGACAATAATCGGCCTATCAAGATCGTTAAGCAGCAAATGACGTGGTCAATATCAAGATGGTGGACGGAGTGTGTTAGCAATATTCTCCATGTGAGCAGTAAATACTGAAGAGGCTCCTGCTGTATAAATCTAGATGTTTAATAATTAATTTAAAAGAAAATAAAATAAAAAAAGAAATAATCTTTCGGCTAACTTCCAAGTAATTAGATGAAAACTGAATATTAAATGTTGCTCAGTCAACAAATGCTGCAAATCTAGTGGATGGGGTTTAGAAAATACACTCCTTATACTATGGCGTACAAGGAAATCCTAAATGAGGACATGGAATTCATTAAATTGGAATTGCCAATAAAAAAAAATCTGCTAAGCGATTTAGGGACATTAAACAGCAACGTCTATTCAACACTCCCAGGCTTGTAACCAGCGCTCTTTTCAGGGGCGACGCAGGAGTACGCGAAAAACATACATTCTCGTAGTATAAGTATTGTCTCCCTTCAAACCTTGACCCTGCATTCGACGATCGAACCCTTATGGAGGCCATAAAACTCTTAACATTGACCGGGGAAACGTTAGAAACGTCATTAGATCTTCGGCTTAAAGCCTAGTCATATTTCCCATTACTTAGTTTCTTCAAGTTTGTCTTTATAGATGGTATCATTACCGTGTTCTTCTGCAAAAGCTCGGCAAGTATACCCCAGTATAAGGTAAGAAAAAATTGGTTACACTCTTTAGCATGATAGTAACTCCAGTGAATACATTACCTTATTCTAAAATATTCTATTGTTTTATTCATTAGAGGTCTATTGATCGTTGGGCGTTAGAAGTCTATTGATAAGAACTATGTCCAGAAAAAAGTCACTATTCAAGAACGTTGGGATTTTGTTCGCAAAAGGGCTAAATTTTTCTTAGATTCTCTTTCTGATCTACCAATCATTTAATAGGATTCTTCCATATTATAGTATACTCCAAGTCATATTTAGGTTGAAATTATCGGCCAGTAAATTGGTTGAGAATTCTTACAATATTAAAAGGTTAGGACGTCACATAATATCTTTTACCATTCTAGATTACCTTCTTCTAATCTATAGCAAAAAATACACAAATTCCGAAATTTATGAAACATGTTACATACATTGTCAGTATTACAGATTTCCTCCATTTAAAGAAGCAAAGTCTGAAAAGGTTGGAATGTTGCTGATTTCCAACCTCTGCATGTTTGCAGGATTAAAACACTAGCAAGTTTTTTTATGCTTCAGATTTGTTCTACCGAAGCTATACACCACAGATGTTTGCATCCTAATTATAGTGATATTTATTAGCTAGTTTTTAAATTATAGTTCGCTTTAACCAAAATTTTATTTACATTATGTTATAAACGGACAGAAATATGAATACTATAAGCTCTAACTTTCTTAAATTACTTATGAGGTATAATTGTGCTTTCAAAATCAGACAAAGGTAATAAAGATTAAACATATTTACTACAATTTATTTAATACAAAAAATGTGTACTATCTGCAAATAAAAATCCTCACATTTAACGAAAATCCCATTGTCCAGTAAGAATCTTGGAATAAGAGAAAATGGAATCAACTTCCTTACCAGTTCTCTTAAATCACAAGACGGAAACCAGCAATGGAGATTTTTTTCTGCTCTAGTTAACAGGATAAATCTAAATTTCTAGGAATTGAGATGGAAAATATTTCTCCATTAAAAGGAAACTTCTGTTAGTGCACTCGGTGAACATTATAGTTTCAATTACTTTGAAGAACGAATGCGTTCTATAAAATGACTTCCTTAGTAATGCAATCCCCTACGTTGGACTATAATCTGGAAATGTTACATTGCAATTCTTGTTTTCGAAAGGACGTTGAAATGCTTTTAACTGGGTATCTTACATTTTCTGACCATGCCCTTTAATTTACTTGCCAACGGCCGTAATTGAGAAATTGAATGGGATTCTCAATAATTCCGTATTTATTAATCTAAATATAATACATACATAAATACATATGTACATATATTCCTACCTGTTTATTCTTATTTCCACACTAAATTGCTTTTGATTTTGTGTATATGAGGTTTGTTATTTCAACGTTATTTATTTTATTTTAACATGCAAAACTGGTTGTTATTGAAGTTTAATTGGTTGTATTTGAATTTGAAAAGGTTATCATTTATTTGAAATAGTTGACACTGATTTTTATTTGGTTGATTTTGTCTTTTAAATAGGTGTGCCCGATTTTGATTTGGTTGGCGTTGAAATTGATTTGGTTGGTTAGGATTTTGACATGGTTATAGCTGTTCTTGAAAGGGTTGCCTTCGAAGTGCAAATGCTATATATAGTTAGATTTTATTGGGACAGGAAGATAGTTGATTAATTATAATGATGGATGTTGAAAACAGAAAAGGATAATGAGTGATCCTAATTTAACAAAGTGAAAAAACATGTAAGATACATTTCTGTCTATGTCCATGTACTGATGATTGGGTTTGCCTGATAATAACAAAATGCTGATTTTCAAAAATAGCCTTATAGTCTTCGATGTAAAAAAAAATGTATTATTAAACTGAAGCTGGTGCTAATGTAAAGTCTTAATTTCGCATAGGGTAATAGGCGTGTAATCATAACTCATAGTGTTAGAAATGTGTATATTCAGCCTGGTAAGAAGATTCCCTCAATCAGGCAGACAATTGCACATAACACAGCTCACTGAAGATATGCCTGGATTTAACTTTTCACTTTGATTGCACTTTAAGTCAACAGCATCATAAACTTTCATCTCATCCATGCGAGCAAACAATTGAAAGCAATCAACTGCAGCGCACGTCCGCTGAGTTCCATTAGTTCTCAATTTCAAACTTATCCACTTAATATGCAAATATTTGCGGAGTGATATCGAAATCAGGGCAGACCATTCAAGTGCTTCTGTTTATGAAATTTCACTCCCATCTTTTATTACCATTCCAAACTTCAATAATTCAAGTTCGCTAGTACCATCCCCGCAAAGCGCCACCATGACACTATAACTAACTGTTAATTCTGAATAGATATGACACCATAGCATTTTAGATGAATTGATTTGAAAATCTCACCAGATGACTGATGTCGATTTTGAAAGGGCAATAGCGCATCGGCATCGGTGGTGTCACTGCAATTTGTATGACCAAAGGTCTGAACTCTTTTGAAATCCGTGATATCCGCCACTCATAGCCATCATTTGTTGCAAAAGTGGAAAATATCAGTGTGGAAGAGGATTCCTCTCCATCAGGTAGGGAAATAAAGTCGTCCCGGTAAAAGCAGCATATAGCACGCTCAGAAGCTTTCATCTGCAACTTTGGCCCGCACCCAATAAAATCGTATAACTTTTGACGTTGTGTGAATTATGTTGCCGAGGACCAGTCTTGAATAAAAATGTTGGCGCTGAAAGGGAATATAAAACTCAAAACAAAAAGCGTAAAAAAAACGTTCGGAACAAAAAGCACGATATGACTCGAAGCGGCAATTTCTCATGTAAATTTGCTGAGCAATGACTCCTTTGGCTCATTACCTATTCAAAGGTTGTTAATGCGCTTCTGTGACTACAAATCACCACCGAGTTTGCAGCGACGAAACTTAATTTTGTTGCTTTATATGTAGCGCAAATGACTGCTTTAATTAAAACCAAAATGAGACAAGGCTTTTAGGTGCCATACTACCCGAAGTCATTGTCTTTGCGGTGCGGTTATGTTTCCATAAAAACATTACAACTCTCGCCATACTGCTGAAATTGTTAAATTAAGGGAGAATTTTAGCCAATTTTAAAACAAAACTTGTAATGACTTTAATTACGGCCTTTAATGAGATTACTTCTACAGTGAAGCGTTAATAAAGGCAGCGAGTCTGTTTTATACATGCACAATTGTCCTAGCCTAGGTGTATCTAATCTGTGTACTTAGGTTGCCAGATTGGTACTGTCACAAGAATATAGCTACCATTGAGAGAATTAATCTGTTTATGATTCGCTTCTTCTACAATTGTTTCAGTGTTTTTCTACATAACGATAAGAACTTACTTAAGGGTCCTTTCAACGTAATGTACTACATTAAATAAATGAAAAATATTAGGGTTAAAAGATTTTTGGCTTTAAACAATCTAGAACTGAGATTTTTGCCTAAATGTGGAAATTTGCTTAAAAGGGGAATTTGGAACTAATTCTGAACGAAACGACACATCAACCCATCGCAAATATCTTAACCCCTAAAATATTAAAAATAAACACAAACTTTATAAAACTATAAATTTCTTCGTCTTGAAAAACTCAAAATTAATTGCTTAAACATCCCGCCCTAACAACGCCGGAAAAAGACATCTGATTTTTATGCACAGTGGAGAGCATGTAGACATCTCGGACACCCTTCCACTTCAGGTCAAGTAGGTTTTCTCTGTTGCGAGAAATGTACTCGCCCCGTTTGAAATTCTTCTGTTGAGGCATCCCTTCCCGGTTTGGCATTACAGTCCCCACAACCTTTGTCCTTTTAGCGTCAGATGGTCGAAGACTTTTGGAGTCGAAAAATATCTATCCATCTATATATTGTGTATCTTATTTTGGAATCATAAATCTTCAGGCCATATATCTCAGACTTGCCTTCCATAAATACACGGAATCTCGCTCTTCTCTGAAAACAACAGATTTCTTCATCAACCGTCAACTGTTCTGAAGGTATCTACAGGTCAGGTAACAGAGAATCTATGACGGGACATGTGTAGAGATGAAGAATAGTGAGAAACATAAATAGGAGTTTTGGAACAGTAGGCTTTTATTTTTGGTTTACATACGAAACTCATATTCAGAATTATGGCCGTGAAAATTTTTATCATATTCAGACAAATCATTTTCCAAATTGCGCTAAACCTGACGCAACTTCAAAATATTTTCATTCACGTCGAAGACTGAAAATATGCATTTAGACATTTTTGCTCTTGTCGATAGAAAATTTTGCCGATCACGAAAACTTTCCTACAGCAGATCTCCGGTGCATCCATCAAACCTCTCTCAAATATATACGTAGATTTTGACAGCTGGAAATGCATATCTGACAGCACTCTTTAGATATATTGGCACTCGTGGATATGTAACAGGCTGTAGCTCGCCGAGAGACTTGTA
This sequence comes from Dasypogon diadema, assembly GCA_006980735.1. NCBI lineage: Eukaryota > Metazoa > Arthropoda > Insecta > Diptera > Asilidae > Dasypogon > Dasypogon diadema. The sequence goes on from QYTT01092767.1 coordinate 75,311, forward strand.
CGAATATAAAAATACATTATACAGAACATCAACTTTCACGTACTGTCGATAATCCAATATTGACCCGGATGCATTTCGCAAACCTTTCTTGTCATCGTTAGTGGACTTGGCAGACTAAAAAATGTCGCAGCTGATTCAACAGCTGTAGTTGAAACTTTTAAGAATTTTAACTATCCTCATCAAATTTGAAAAAGGATTGATGTTATTGGGCCGTGATCGATGTTCATTATGTTGATTTTGTTTTCGTGAATGTATAAACTGTCCTACTTTTTTTTTGTACAGGTTTCAATAATTATAAATTTTCCTGACTAATGTTGAATTTCATTTGCACTTTCAGGGTAAGCCAGGGTTCAAACCTGAAAATGCAGCAAATGAAACATGAATTTAGAGTTTTGTAGTTGTAGTGGTAGGTATTTTGTGTTCACATTGTCAGTTTTATAGATATGTAGTAGTGAACTCTACCGAACCCTTGACTGAACTCGGGGTTCGAAAACTGCTATAATGGGTTAACTCGAGTTAACTCAGGTTAACCCAAAATTGTCAAATAAAACAGCTTTTTAGAGGAACTGCCAGAAAGTGTCAAAAAAACTGCAATAAAGTGAACCCTGAAAGTGCAAATGAAATTCAACATTATATTGTTTTAGTTTTGGCTGTGCTACAGCTGATTTTAGCGTTTGGCAATCTTTGGTATGGTTACTATGTTCTTTGTATCTCAATTCTATTGATCCTTTTGTTTGTCCTATGTAAGTGAAATCTCTTGTATCTGAGATAGATGTTGGTTTGTGTCTAAGATAAATGCAGGTTTACGTATATAATATTTGTTCAAATATGAAGAATACAATGTAATTTCAGACAATCCATTGACATTGAAAATTGGCGCAGAATTCTCATAGCTTATCTGCAATTTTAAGACAGAATTTTTTAAATATTTTTGTGGTCTTTAAATTTGTACTCTTCTGCGGATACTTTTCGATATTTCCCCTTTTTATTATGCACATATTACATTAAGTTTATTAATTCTCTTTAAAGTTACTTTTCTCATTCTTAAATTCTCCTTGAGTTTTTTATCTAAATGACCCTATTTTCTTTTATTACTATTGAATTAATATATTGAATTAGTTAGAGTACATAGATAATTTAATAATTCTAATTTTTAACGAACTTGTGCTGATAAATAAACCATATATCTAACTAATTTCGTTGGAAACTAGAATATAATTTTTGGAGACATAAATTTCTGAGTATGAAACTGTGAAATTTATTGCTAAAGAATAATAAAAAACAAAACAATAAAAAAATATACAACCCAAATAATGTCTGCTTGTTTTGCACATTTATAATTAAAAACAAGAAAATTCTCTCATAATGCTTTACAATGGTTCGGGTCACTTATTCTGCTTAACTTTGGATCAGTTTAGACCTCAATAAATATTCTATTAAAGAAATTTGTTCTCAACCGTTTACTTAAAATACTTTTCAATTATTTACTGGCCCTTTATTTATGCAGTGGGGTATGCAGTAAGCAAAAGTCAGCACTTTGATAAAGCTATGCTGAGTTGGCACATAAATCAACTTCATTCCGTCTGGGATCTGATACCCGAATTTACTGGTGATGTGAGTACTAAATGCAATTAAAATGAGAGCAGAAATCCCCTGCTGGTCATCAATTACAGGAAAAGACAAAGGGACGAAAATACGGCAGGATTAGCCTGGGGAAATACATACATATTCTGCCATTGACAAAATGTATGTAACCAGTTTAAAGCACATCTATTGGACTATCTATTGGTAGAAGTTTGTTTGTACGACATTTCCTGTCTATACATGCCAAAACAAAAAGATCGTAAATATCTATGTGGGTAAGGTGAAAACATCCTGTAATAATTAGTCCTGAAGGGATAAACTAAATATAAAGCATTAGATTTCAAATACCTGCTATTCATAAATCATGACAGTTTTTGTAGATGACTAAAGATAGCTGGAATCATGGTTTTCGTGACTTTGTATTCAAGAAGATAAGAAAAGAAATTTTGAGGCAGACTGACGTAAACAAAGCCTCAAATATTGAGCAGAAAGTATCTGGCTGCCAGTTCAAATAATAAAATTCCCTCAGGGGAGTAGTAGCATCCTACAAATGTCACTACTGATTGATATCTGTATCCATCTTGCTAGCATGTTTCCAGCGATTTGTTGACACTTTTCTACTTTGTTGTCACTTAGAGCAAGTGAAATATAAAGAAGCGATCAAAAAGGAGCAGAGAAACCACCCTGGATTTGTTTAAGATGACAGAACGGTTGTCAGAGAATTGAATTCTTAAAATCCCAAGAACTTTTTTAATGCGGTCTTTTCGCACAAAGTTTATTATTAAAAAAAAGTTATGTGAGGGTTTGTGAATATTATTTGATTTATGTAGAACTTATGTATATTTAGTACAAATATGTGACTTTAATTTTTACAGATATCCACCGGAATACTAATTGTAAACAAAATTAAAATTAGACAATCCCAATGCCGGAAGTAACTAGGCAAAGTATATTAAATTTGTTACTTATTTAATATTTTATGAAATGCTAAATGTGCACTAGGCAAAGTGCGGAACGATCTTCTTGCAGATCTTAAATTGTTAAAAATGCATCATTCAGGTCTACCAGGGGAACTAATAGAGAAATAAAAAAACCATTGAAAAATAGAAGAAAATTCCACGTAATCTAATAGCAAAAATCCATAGAACAGTCGATGAGAAGTAAGCAGACGACTGTTTTGTCAATATCTTCAAAAAACAAACCAAATGTACATCTAAATATCAATTTTGACCAAAACATTCATTTGACCAAAAACTCGCATTGAACACAAAATCTTGTCCGCCATCTTGAATTTGACAAATCTGACCTAGGATTTGTGATCAGTGACCCCCAAAACCCCTATAAACCAAATTTGGAGCAAATCGGCCAAATTTCAAAAAATTCGTCCGCCATATTGGATCCGCCATCTTGAATTTCGCAAAGCCGACCTCAGATTCATGATCAGCGACTGCAAAAACCTCCATATACTAAATTTGGTGCAAATCGGTTGATTTTAAAAAATTCGACACCATATTGGATTTTTGGATTTTGTCAACCTACTCTTTAGGGGCGTCTATCAGCTACAGTTTGAGCCAAAAAACTACCCGATCGGTTGCGAACTTTTATTTTTACAAGTTTTTTTACTGGACACTCGGTTTTTCTCCGGCTTCCGGCCGCCATATTGGATTTTTCAAAGGGGCACTCGGCATTTGAAAGTAGACGCTCTAAGTTTTAAAATAAGCCCTTGGTCGATTTTTTTTGGTTGCTTCTAATTTTGGTCGTAGCTCTGATCCGGTTGACGCGGATCGTCCTATATATATATACTTTTATTTGTGGATTACATCAGCTGCAATCTATTGTTTTGTAATTCGTTCGTTGGTAATATATAAGAATCAAATTCAACGTCATTAAAGTCTGAATATTGAGAAACATTATATATATATTTAACCGCACTTATGTTTTATATATATATATACATACATATTAACCGTACTTATGTAATATATATCGGCATTTTGTAAGAGTTAGAAACGTGGTTTTCTTTGGAATTTTTTTCCAGGTGATTAATACTATGGACACACAAGTAGTATCAATACCATGATATAGATACCATGTCAGATCTTTACCATGTAGTATAGCCGACCCCTGGCACACATACGTTCGTGGCATAATCTGACGTATAATGTCAGTGAATTGTCGAAATAAAATTTTGTAGTAAAAATTTCACCGAAAGAACTAATCCGTTGTTACCTAAATAATTTATTATTAATAAATATGCTGGAGAGATCAAATATAGAGCTTAAAATGTAAGCAAAACACATTAAAGACAACCCTCATTTCGCATAACTGTCACTTATTTTAACTATTTAATTTTCCGCTATGAAGAAATGGTGCTAATGTCAGCAAAAAGGTGCGTATACTAGGTTTGAACATGAGGAGACCAGCAAAATTTATCGGATTTCAATACTAGGTACGTTCATGGTATACTAGGTACTTCATCTGGTATCTACCTAGTATTTGGTGACACACGTGTTGTATACCATGTGGTATTCGAATACCATGGTACCGAAACCACATGTGTGTCCATAGTATAAAATAGAAAGTAGCAGAATTAGTGCAGGCGCAAGTCGTTTCTAGCACAGTAAAATATATATGGGGAGGAAATCGAGCCGTAAGATCTCAAAGAATTTCACCTAAGGTTTTCACGACCTTGGTATGGTGATCGTGTCAAGAAGTTTTGTAGTAAAGTGTGGCGTATACCTACATACTTTAGGTCCCATACACGGTATGATGGTGTTTTTCCACTTTCTTCTAAACACATCTTAGCAATTTTTATTTTCATTTTTTGGCAATACCACTTCCAGTCTTGACAACGCATATAAGCCAAGAAAAACAGAATTCTGTTGGTGTTTCTGTTATATCCTCCGTGAGTTCTTGGTTTTTTCTTTTCAAGTTTTTCAAGGCTTGTCTTTTTTCTCGACTGGAGTCTTCTTGTACACTGCTGAAACTCTAGATAACAAGTAAGTATTATGTTGGCTTTACCTCTGTTTGAACCCTGTTGCTTCTGATTTATTATCACTTAAACTAACTAAAAGTTTGCCTTCCTAAGAGTGTCCTGATCGTATTCGGAAGTGTGGAAAAGTTGAAACTTGTGTCAGAAGTATTATAAATTGAGCAACGTTTTAAGAAAGAATTTAAGTTTTCGTTTCAGTATCTTATTTCATTTCCAATTCTTGTTTAGGCATATCGCGTGGGTAGAGCTAGCAGGTCTCTCTGTAACATGGGACACTAATCATAACCGTGCAAAAGTAACAAACAACAAACAAACGGGTTTCTTATAAAGATTATTTCAGTATCCTGATTCAATTAACCCAAAAAA
>QYTT01092767.1:80272-96782 GCA_006980735.1 Dasypogon diadema
ATCGGTTGCGAACTTTTATTTTTACAAGTTTTTTTTTGCTGGACACTCGGTTTTTCTCCGGCTTCCGGCCGCCATATTGGATTTTTCAAAGGGGCACTCGGCATTTGAAAGTAGACGCTCTAAGCTTTAAAATAAGCCCTTGGTCGATTTTTTTGGTTGCTTCTAATTTTGGTCGTAGCTCTGATCCGGTTGACGCGGATCGTCCCATATATATATATGTATATATATATATATATATACTTTTACTCCAAGAGCTGGAATGGTTCATGAGTGGGTTACATCAGCTGCTGTTACTAAAATTCGGATTTGAGAATTTATTGGTAAGTCAATTCGGTTATCTACATCTAATAATCGAAATCTATTGTTTTGTAGTTCATTCGTTCGTTCAAATTCAACGTCATTAAAGTCTGAATATTCAGAAATATATATATATATTTAACCGCACTTATGTTTTATATATATATACATATTAACCGCACTTATGTAATGTATATCGAATATCGGCATTTTGTGAGAGTTAGAAACGTGGTTTTCTTTGGAATTTTTTTCCAGGTGATTAAAATAGAAAGTAGCGGAATTAGTGCAGGCGCAAGTCGTTTTTAGCACTGTGAAATATAAGGCCGTAAGGTCATCGTAAGGTCTCAAAGAATTTCACCTTTCTGATTTATTATCACTTAAACCAACTAAAAGTTTGCCTTCCTAAGAGTGTCCTGATCGTATTCGGAAGTGTGGAAAAGTTGAAACTTGTGTCAGAAGTATTATAAATTGAGCAACGTTTTAAGAAAGAATTTAAGTTTTCGTTTCAGTATCTTATTTCATTTCCAATTCTTGTTTAGGGATATCGCGTGGGTAGAGCTAGCAGGTCTCTCTGTAACATGGGACACTAATCATAACCGTGCAAAAGTAACAAACAACAAACAAACGGGTTTCTTATAAAGATTATTTCAGTATCCTGATTCAATTAACCCAAAAAAAACATGTTAATTGTACGTTTCTTTTGGATTTCCTACTAAATTTGTTCAAGTGTGTGTTTCGTTTGTATAGTCCGACCAGCTATTATACAAGATATGTATATGTCATATACATATGTCGTAAATAAAATAAATGAATGTATGTATTTTAACGAACACTTGGTCGAAAATGTGTGTTTTTGCCTGATTAGGTAAATATTTCTTTGTTATTTTTATGGTTACCTCGATCTCGTTTTATTTCGTTTATTGATTAATGCCATTTTCTTTCTATTAAAAAAAACTATTAGATCTAAATTATTAGGAAAATTATTTACATCAAAAGTTTATGGGTGTAAAATCGTCAAGCTTCGCCCTCTTTTCTGATATTAACCGGAATCATTTTATTATAATCAGCAATTTTCATAAATATTTTACAAATAAAACACGTAATCACATTCATCGAAGCCTTTTCATCTAGAAAACTCAAACAAAAAGTAAACGGATGCTGTATAACGCGATTTTCCTGCATAACGTGGAAACTTTATGCACAGTCACGTTCGAGTGAACCATTAAACCACCTGAACGATAGCATCTGGCAGTACGTTAGAGTCCTTCCTTTCAACAAAATTCATGGATCAGAAGTCCATATTTCCCCGAAAGGCATTTAATTATGTCGTCTTGCCAAAGAACTTTCTCACAATCTCAATCTGTGCAAACTAGAATCTGCTACTGGGGGTGTGTTGCAGTTCCTCCAGACTTTATTTTGTGGTAAATTGTAACCATTAAACGTGCCACAGTTCCCCACACTGAAGGGTTGTCAGATATAATACATTGATTTTTGGGTATGCCCAGAATTCGCAATGAGATTCTTCCTAAAAGACAAGATTGGAGGTGTGAAAAATGAAAAAGATGCTGCAGCTAAATTTGATCGATGTATTTAATCTTCAATTTTGATGGAAATTCTGTGCAAGCTAAAATTAAGTAAAGTTGCCCTGGCTTCTTCACCGATTCGGAAAATTGTTTCACGTAGAATTAAATGGGGGGCATTTCACATATGAATGGATTCAGTTCGGTTCATATTTTTGAGTATGGTTTTTTCCCATCTTAACGAGAAAAAAAATTCCCACAGTTTAGCTTAGACTGAAATACAGGTCATCTGCTCATAAATTTTCAGCACAGTTCTTGAAAAGAATTTTTTACTACAGGTCTCAAACGTACTAAATTTAAGTACATATATAAAAGATATACTATATATATAAAGATATATACTATATTCAGTCAACCATTCTTTCATTGTTGTGTATTAGAAATCATTAGTTAGATAATGCAGTGGCATATGATCGATAAGGATCTGAGTTTAAGTCTCACCCAGGTATGCCGATCGTTTGGGATTTTCTACTGACAACCGATTAATCATTAGAAACCATATAGCTACCTCGTTTTCATGCAGCATTCAAAGCAGTTTGAACTCGAATTGCATTATATGTAAACACCGACTGAGTTGAAGTTGGATTTACATACTCGATTCGATCGCACTTTCTTACTTGAGTTGGGCCCAAGCGACGATAGCAAATGCGGTGTAAATGGGGATTGAAGGATAGAACACTGGCACTAGCAACTATTAACAAACAACTCTCATTATAAAAAATTATGTATGTTGAGGTGAAAAAATCAAATAAGAGAAGAGGTAGTAATTGAGAATTATACCCCTTTTATGAAGAACTGGATAGAATGGCGCAACCCGTACAAAAAAATTCATTCTGGTATAAACATCTCACTTCAAGTATACTTCATTTTCATACCCATCATCTGAACTACAAATTACTCTGACCCGTTTTCTTCTATATGTTATAAAATTCTCTTCGTCGTCCCTGGGTTCAGCAATAGATTCAGAATCTGACAGTATATTTTCAAATATTTCGTTATTAGAAAATGTGTCGTATACATCACCTTCAGTTAAATTATTGCTTGATATAGATATTTTTTAGAATTTATAACTAACATGTAACACTAAATCTAATCGGCAGTATATTGCTCCGCCATCTCTTGATAGATATAAGTGTTAGGTTGGCAAGAAAATAATTTCGGCTTGCGCCAATAGATAGCGTTATGTTTGTGTTGCTATTCTTCTGTCAACTTTATAATTTTTTTTTCTTTTAAGATTTGGTAGTTGACACTCCAGGCTCTTAGGTTACTATAGAAATAAATTGCGCGTAATTTTGTTTACAGCTGTTAGTTCAGTGCCAATTCTAACATGGAGTACAAAAACGAACATTTTCGGTAAGGCAAGAAAGCGGCTGAGGCTCTCAAAGAGATGTGTGAAGTTTATTGTGCTGGTTGCACAACAGAACGCACGTGTCAAAATTGGTTTAAAAAGTTTCGTTTTGGAAATTTTTCACTTAAAGGTTACCAACGTTCTGGCCGATCTTCTGAAGTTGATAAAGGCAAAATGAAAGCCATAATTGAATCAAATCGTCATTTAACTGTGTGAGAGATTACAGAAATGTTAAATGTATCACACACAAGAATTGAAAATCACCTAAGATTCCACACGAATTGAAAGAAATTCACTTAACACAAACATAATTCAATCGATCCTTTTTTGAAGCGAATTATCACTGGTGATGAAAAATGGATTGTCTACAACAACATTAATCGAATAAGATCATTGTCCAAGCATGATGAACCGACACAAACCATATCGAAAACTGAATACATTAAAAAAAGATCATGCTGTCAGTTTGGTGGGATTACAAAGGTATTGTGTATTTTGAGATGCTTCCAAGCAACCAAACGATCAACCCAGATGTTTACTCCTAACGACTTATGAAATAGGAGGAAGCAATTGTAGAGAAAGGGCCAGAATTGGCAGATCGTGAAGAAATCGTGTTCCACCACGACAACTCGAGACCTCATGCATCTTTAGCAACACGTACGAAATGATTGGAGTTTGGTTGGGAAATGATGTCCCATCCTCCATATAGTCCCGAACTTGCACTATTGGATTATCATTTATTTCGAAGTTTATAAAACTTTTTTAACGGTAAAAATTTCAACAACACCGATGACCTCAAATCGCACTTGGGTGAGTTTTTTTTCTGACAAGGACCAGTGGTTCGATAAGCACGGAATCATGAAACTACTAGAAAGATGGAAAAAGGTCATCGAACAGGATGGAAAATATTTGACCGATTAAAGTTCATTTTTTGTATAGAAAAAATTGGGTTTTATTTCACACTAAAAAACCGCAATTACTTTCTTGCTGTGTTTTTGGTAATTTTAAAATTTGTAAGTGGATTTAAGAACATCCCACCATGCAAGTTGGGTATAAAAAAATGTGAAACATTATATATATATATATCTACTGCTGTGCTTCAAAGAGTTAAGGGCCTTCGAGATGTCCAATGCAACCACCTCTGACTCGCCAAAGTTGTGGACAGAGATGCTAAGGCTTTGTAAGGGATGTAATCAAATTTCCGGTTTAACACCTGGATCGAAAGACATATTGGCGATCGTGAATAGGTATCTTCAGGTATTTAAAAAGCGGAGGTGAGATACCATCAGGTCCCGTGGATCTAGACACATCGGGGTTCGAAAGCACTGTATAGACTTTATGTGTGCGGGAATGAAGCGGTCCTTGAATAGTAATACAGGCAGGTGCAATACATAGCGAATTATTTCAGTTGCAGCCTAGCCAAAGCATGGCAAGCATTGAAAACGAATTATCGGTGCTAGCCTTTGATTTTGTTTGTTTGTTTGTTTTCTATTAAATAAAACTAAAGCATAATCTCTGTTCAATTCTGAACCCATCGCCTACTCCCTTTATTTATGGTTAAGTCACCTATGGACCTAACACAATTTAAATCTAGATAGAAAGTACAAATTTGAAAAAAATATTGACGTTTTCATTTTAGAAGACTTATTTCTATTGCGTTGTTAAATGAAGGAATAAAAGCACAACATTTCTACCAATTGTAGGATGTTTGTTGATGATATTGTTAATATTTTCAAATAAATTTCCTGTTTGCAAGATATAGTCGTGTAGATACTGTTATTCCATAATATGTCTCACTACCTGCGAGGAATAGCCAATTTTCGCATACAGTTTGCGTTTATTATAACAAATCTTCAATTTACTTGTGCGATGACTTTGAAAATACCCTAAAGAAAAGCCTGTATTCAAGAAATTATTCCCGCAGATTCCTTTTGTTATAGTGCATACCATTTCAGAAAATAAGTTAATCTTACCTTTTCCTCATAATCTTGAATTATATGCTTTCACCATAGAAGTCGTAAATTTAAGTCTGTAGAAAAAATATGTTCTTACGTCTTTTATAATAATTTTTTTTTACCAGCAAAGAATTTCCTTAATTTGTATACATTTCCAGCTTTTCAGTAAAACTTGTTAGGGAACAAGCACAGCCTGACTTGCTGTAACAAAACACAAAGATTTTCTTCGCTACACGCATTATAAATGCAGAAGAACTTTCATAAAAGTAAAATTTATAACATCAGGAGCAGAAAGGAGCAGCTCCACAGCTTTTAACGTGCCGCATAAAAAGTTTATTGTAGTGTTTAATTAACATTTCTTCCGCTCCTGTGTGTCAAGTAAGCGAGATAATGCTTTTATGTCTCATACGACATTAAAGTGCTAAGCAAGAATGGTAATTAAATAACCGAGAAGAACGCCTTTGTGCAAACTTCTGAGATATCGTCTTTTGTTGCACCAAAATGAATCACCAAATACAAACACGTTGCTTATTAAAAAGTTTCGTCTGTAATTAAGAACGAGTCTCTCAGCACGTAGGGCTTTTTATTTCAATGTAAATAGGTTTTGAATGCAGGATATTACTTATTTTATGGAAATATATGTCCGACCATTTCTCTCCATAATTTGTGTAGCACAAAAATGCCACATATATACTGAGGACATGACCTTTTCTTTTCAAAGATGTTATTTACTTTTTTCGTACGTTCTCGCCGACAATTCTGAATGCGCCTATTTATAGATGGTAATTGCCCTTAAATTTCAAGATAAATTCGATATTTAATACTTGAAATCCAATGAGAGCAATCAATGGCAGCGCCACTCAACGGAGCAAAGATCCCATTACAAATCTATTGTCCATTTACGAATACTTGAGCAGGTACCTATTCTGGCTGGCCTCATTGAGCAAATCATTTTAGCTTGGTCTGCCCAGAGTAAAGCTGAACATTTTCAAAATTCAGATAGATTCCATCCATCCACTTGCACTTCTCGTACTAAAAAGCACGCTGTTCTTGACAATTAAAGCAAATGAACCGGTAACGATCCAGAAAATGGTGTATTGTTACTGTTCATTTACATTGAAATTAAGGCTGACAAGACATTGGCTGCACAGCCCTTGTGATACTTTGTTTCTCAATACGGAAGTGGTGTAAATGACCCTAGGCTAGCTACTTTATAACGAAAAACTGGTTCAATGAGAGGTTTCTGACTGGCTACTTTTATAAAAGAACCAATAGGAATAGATATAGAAATGCTTTTTCTTTGCCACAGAACAACCCAATCAAGTACCTTTTTTTGCTGCAATTATACTTGTATGAAAAGGGCATCCGCACAACCCAATGGCTTCAAGGCTAACAGCCAATGGTAATAAAGTGAATTACGACAACTGTACAAAAGTTTTAGTTGACTATTAACCGTATGAAGTCTGTAAAATTCATAAGATAAATGACATGAAAGGTTATGTTCTCCATTGCTCTGAAGATGTTACGATTAGCTAAAGCGGCCAAAGAAACAAACTTCATGTAGCTCGTATCTGGGCACTTTATTTAGAAGACATTATAAAAAGAAAAGACAAAAAAGCGTGGCTCTAGCTACCCTATCTAAGTATATATAATGTCTATAAAAGGATGCAATATATAAGGCACAAACGCACATAAAAGTACACAAAATTTTATCAAAACAATACATATAAAAACGGCACACAAAATTATCAAAAAAGATTCTTCCATCGAATAGACTGTTAACACAGAAAACACTAACATAAAATAATTAAACCTAAGAGAAACAAAATCTCTTTCAAAAATCAAATATTATAAAAATAAAAAAGTTTCCGAAGAAATCAAGTTTTCAAATATAAAACATTTATCGACAAAGGTAAAAGTGCCCCAGGTAAGTGGAAGATCCAACAGAAACCCACAAAATTTTAATTTGAAAGCCAAAAATGTGAAAATGAACGAACAACGAATTTAGTACGATGAAATAAGGTCCTGCGGAACCACCCTGTATGGTGACAGTCGTGTGCCCAGAAAGTGCTCTCGGCATCATCCCAGATTTACTGGTCCAACGAGAGACACCCTTTCCACGGTTCAAAATCGGTAAGAAGCCCCATAGACTGCAGACATCACGGCCTGTACTACCAATGTAAGGCCAGTCTGCCATCCTGCACGATCAGCAACGGCGGTCTCGTGCGGTGGAATTTGACCTCTGTCGGTGTCAGGTATTCGACGCACAAGGGTCTCTACAATCGGTGAACTTAAGGGCCCATGTGTTATGTGTGGTCCATCCAGCACACCCGATTGCAAGTCCTTAGCATCGATAGAAACGACGATGATGCCGGATGGCGGTTGGACCAGACGGTGCTTACGGTCGACGAGCCCTACCCAGCACTGGGCAGGAAAATGACCTCTGGAACAAGTGGAGTGAACAAATCCGTTGACCTCGCCAGTCGATGTGAGCGTGTGTGTGTGAGCTGATTCGGATGCACAAGGCTGTGAGACTGCAGTTTGAATGCTATATCAGAGTTTTTGTAATTGGACGGATAAGTGTAGATTACTCTGCCAGATATCGACGTGATCACGAGGTGACCACGTCATCTAGCCAGACCGGATCCCACCTCCTAATAGACATCCCAGGGTGTGTGTGGCTGTGTGTGAGTTGGAAGTGTCCAGAACAGTTTGTGTGGCTGCCGACTCAACATGAAATTGCACTCCAATCGAGCCCCAGGTTCACTAGTACTCAATATTCGAAACCGCTCCCGTACTTAGGCGACCAGTTCGTGTTCTTGTGTGGTGTGTATTTATGCGGAGCAGTTCCCGAAGGCGTCTATGATATCTCTAAGGACTACAATCCGGTCTGACAGTGCCGTTATACCTCGAGCAGCTCCAAGGACCAAATCCATGAACTCCGGATTTCCGTTGACTGGAATATCTGCAAATTTCTCTTATCGAAGCTTATTCTACTTGAGGTGAAATTCAGGCTTGAATCTACTCTAGGTTTGGGCCTAGGACCTGCCGTGAGGGAAGTGCAAGCGGACAGGGCGCAAGTAGTCAGTTCCATCGATAATTGAGAAATCTCAATCTGTGTACCAAAGTTTGTTCCGCCAAAGTTGCATGAAACTGTTTTAGCGCATCCGTGAGTTGTATTCACCTCATCTTCATGATTTGTATATTCCTCGGAAGTAGAGTACTATGTGACTATAATGGAACTGAACACCCTCTGCCTTGTATGGTGGACACAAACATTTAAATTGAATTAAATTTTTAAGTGGAATTCACTTCGAGCAACACTTGAAAAATGTCCGTATGAATAGAAAATTTTCTTTCTAGGTGAAAAGAAAGAGTTTCGATCACAACAAGTCAACTTGATCATCGTCAGTGCGCCGATCCCAAGGGGACCTGCAATCATTACCGAGTCGATTCCGTAATTATAATGTAAGGGCAATCGTTTACTGGGTCGATTACTTTAACACGGCGATATCCTAGGGTGGTAGGTACCTACAAGCTCCCTTAAAAGAGACCTTACATTGTGGGTGAAAGTTAAGGTGCTTTAGAAAATATTCTATTTTAAATGGCATATATCTCTTTCTAGAGTGAGTCTCTCCTCTGGAGATAGGAAGAAAGGGTGCTCACGCACAGCTATACGAATTTTTCTTCCCTACATCCAGAGTATTATACATATAGTTATTTTCTTGTAGAAACTGGTCCCTCAAAGCATTTACTAATAGTCTTTCTGCATCATATGCATTTCATAGATTAAGTCCTAATGTGCAGTTTGCAGCACTTGCATCTCCTCTCATATAATACATGTTAACAAATTCATACAAATCTTTAAAGGAATTCTTGGTCAGAAAAGTAATTACATGAGAAATTCCTTTAAGGGACAAATTACGTATCCTGCACACATCTCACTAAACAATTCCCTTTGACTATTCACTCAAAATTTGCTGAAGCATGTCCATTTCACTAAAGGTGAAATGTAGTTGTGATTAGAACTCTCATAATATTTTGCCAAAAAGTTTCAGCACCCTCATAGTCAAGTTTCATACGACATCATTTAAATTCAGTCTGCAATACCGAATGAACCTGAAGCTGTTGAAATCGGAGCAGTTGACATGTGCTCCCCATTTGGGAAATTTTCGGGAAGTTACAGCTGACGCCAACGACACTTGATGGAAATTTAAATAACCCAACATGACCTACCAGATTTTATGGAGTTGTCAGGTGATTGAGTTTAGTTATGGGAGTGGATGGATACTGGGGAATGTCCACATTCATCTTAATTAATGCTACTCGGAGCCAGTTTATCAGATTCTCCATTATAATCTAATTTAAATTAGATACTAAAAAGGGCATAATTCGCTTGAAATAATTGAGGGATAATGCCAATTATTATTTAGATTCAATTAAAAAAAAAATCACTTTTCACAAACACACTGTAGTTGTGGTATAAAATATAGATAATACTAATACTCAACCGCACTATACAGTGTCAATGAATCGGAGTTAAATTTTCAAATCTACTAATTCGCACATATTGCTCGAATTTGTATTTATTTTATATAAGATTTTCTGACGCAAAACTAACCGCGAATTGACTAATGGATTATGCCCTCTGCGGTCCAGCATACGATAAACGTAGCATTCTGTGGGTGCAATAAACGTTTATAGATTTATTTTGGGGCTTGGGCTTTTTTAGCTTTTAGAAAACAAGTAATGGAAGCAGGAATAAGCGAAAAAAGCAAATCATTCCCAAAACTAATTGAATATAATTCAAAACACAAGAGAAATAATCCCACAAGAGGTGAAAGATTTTACGGAAAGAGTTCGTACGTTTTTTCAGGAGAGGCTGACGATAGGACAACAATTACCGTGAACCAAGACTTAAAACTAACGCAGGTGGTTTGGTTGAGCTTGTTACCCATAGTTTCCTATCACTTCCACTCGGGTCAAGGTTCACGTGGATTTTGTATTAAATAGATTTGGCTAGTGCGGAGGATTTCGTATACCGCCTATACTTCACAACACTTTGGTCAAGAAAAATGCAATTTGTTTCTCGATCGGTACATAATTGAAAGCCAATAATTTATTCCGCAGCAAATCCTTAACAAAGTAGTGATGGATATCTATATGTTTTCTCCTGCTCCAAAATGTATAGTTCCAGTTTTATGAAACTTTGATTGTCGCAGAAGATAGTTAGATTTGCTAGATCATCTAAACTATATTCCTGGATATATCCCTGAAGACGGATGGCTTCTGTTTGCACTGATTCTGTTCTAGAAAGAGCGACTGTTCTTTGTTTCCCGGCCTTCCAATGTAGAGGACCGACTGTTCCTTGTTGTCTGTCCTCCCAATATATAGGACCCTGGGTGAGCCTAAACAAGTAGCCAGAGTAGTAACGCTTGTGGCCGTGTACTGCCTGCGTTCGACGCAGTCGGCAACTACGTAACCTTGGATGGGGCCTGGAATCAACTACTAGACTAAACCAACGTCCTTAGTCTCCTTTAGACAAAAGAGCACGCGTTTAGCTATCTTCCAAACATAGGCATCGAATAAATTGCTCCAAACAGTTTACCGCAAAAGCTACATCTGCTCGTACTATTCTGGGTGAATAAGCAAATGCAGGATACGGTAATTTCTGATCTGTAAAAAGGCTATATGTACTCAACTCCCAACCAATGTCTTTCCTATCCAAGATTTTCTACGTCGAATTCCTAGGCTAGTTTTTGCGATGTCAGTGTGAATTTTTGGTCATGTGATGCACACAGAATAGCTTGGGAGGAGGGAAATTAGGGAAGAGGCGATTGAGAATTAACCTGACAAATGTTGCAAGTGAGCCACAGTTTTCGACATGAAACTGCTGTGCAACATCCCAGTGGCTTCGCAAGTACAATTCTGGTCAATAAAATTGCCGCAACAAATGGTGCCCAGATATATCGCCGCGCGAGATATATTACTATGTAGGATTTGATCCCGCACCAATGGAGGAGAAAATTTACAGACGTGCGCCTAAGCCCGCTCGGCCACCGATGTTGGATTCAATTAGATTAAAATTTAAACTTTAATCTGTTTCATTACTAAACCCGATATTTTGTTTGGTTTTGTTAAATTAAATTAAAAATACTCAATGTTATTCTGGATTTTGTTAACTGTTCACCTGCAGATTAACGTCAGATAATTTCTTAATTATCAGGTATTATATTAATTTAAAATTTAGATTGTACTATATTTTCTTAAACCTAATAATTACCTCATTATTTTTCAAACAAAATACTGTGTACCCCTTATTTCCATTCCGATAATTTCAGAGAATTTTTGTAATTTATTAGATTTCCAAAAGTATCCCTAACATCAAAATAATCGGAAAATGGAAACACCGCAAACCGAGATAATTTTATTTAGATCACGCAAATCCGAAAAGTTGAAAACTTTACTACCACATCATTAATTTCTTTTCGTTATTAACGCACTCTTACTTCAACAGCCGCCATCACCCCCTTTGATTAGAGGGTGATAACAAGAAAAGTTTCCCTTTGATTCTCATTTAATATCTTTCCGAGTTAAGAAGTTTTCCTCACTTCAACCGAAGAGTTTTTCTCGGCTTTTTGTTCAGGAGGAAATTGTTCTAGTAACATCACGATGGTTCGATGGACGTGTCAAATCATGGACTTAATTAGTTTTCAATTTCTTTTCGGTCTAGTCTGAAGAAGTTTGATACAAAGAAAAGAAAAATCTGTGCGATATTTTACTTTACTTTCTCTCAGAAAAGGAGTGTACACTTGATCGGAATTTACAATGAGTTACCTGAATGACAAAGTAATAGACGTGTATTCCAAAACTCTGCTAACAGTAAGTAATATGCCTATGAAGAATAAACTCTGTTGCCAACTTTAAACAGTCCTAAAATTTTCTTCCTACAAATTTTTTTTTGAAAAAGTGTACGAAAATGTTAGAGAAATGTAAATAAGTATATTTCACACCTTCCAACAAGTTTTATTCAGGTGTAGTAATTCATACCCATTTATAAATCATGTCTTTCTAGTACGTTTGGTAATCAAGTTTGGAAATTAAGGAGGTGGTGGGAGGGGTATTCTATTTCCCCTAACCCAGTGGCTTTGCAAGTACAATTCTTGTCAGTAAAATTATCTCAACCACTGGTACCCAGATGAATCACCGTATCCTGAGCAGGATTTGAACCCACGCCTCCAAAGACATAGAGATCTTCGTTGGGTAGAGCTAAGTGAATTTGGCAAAATCACCGACCACTGTCAAGATATAGTGGCATCCTTTCTTAGTCGTAGTCATCGGACCCAAATGATCGACAGGTTAAGTCTCTAGAGCGATGGATTCTTTAGGAATGTAATGGGGAATCCTTCTTTATATCTTCCCTTTTTCTCTAAACTAGACAGGATTCAGGTTCCAATGCGTCTATATCATCTCTCTAAGGTTTGGGATATAGAAATCTCGCCTTCCATTTTCTAAAGCAAAGATGTCCTTTTTCATGTGTCATCCGGATACCTCTAAAATAGCTTTAAATCCTTCATCCTTGTGTTAAACTGCATTCACTCCCTGAACAACTCAATTTTCTTGGATCATCAAAATGACTGGTTTTCTATGCAGGACGCCCACCTGAGGTAACTGACGACAAGACGATTCTGAGTTTTTAAATGGCTGCAACTACTGCTCGAAATTCAAATTCGTAACTAGCATATTTTTCCGCAGAGATAGATGTTTTTCTGCTCAGAAAATATACAGAATGAAAGTTTCCGTCTTCTTTTTCGGGGTATATTGTACTATAGCCGTGCTTGCTGTCGTCGGTGTAAACTTCAACAGTAGCTCCGTGGTTATAGAACAGGCGTAAAAGACAACATTTGCTTCAAGGTGGTAAAGGCATTTATTTGTTTTTCCCAAAATTAAAATTTAGGGTCTTTTCTCAGCACATCGCTCAAAGGTTTGGCTTTCCTTCCATAATTCTTAGTAAATTTACCGAAATCCCTCGCTCCTTCCTAATTACCTTTCTGTAGGCAGGATATAACTCTTTGTCACGATCACAGCTGGCCATGAGACCTGGTCGGTCATTAAGTGAAGAATAATACTGGTCCAAATTGTTTGTGCTTCATTCTTCGCGAATAAGACAGGTTACGTATCTTCGCAGCTTATGCATCTCCCTTGCCTTGTACATGTGTACTCCAACTTTTTTTCTTTCTTTTGCACAAAATTCTCTAATCCCTGTAAACCGAAATTAATTTATCACCACGTTATGATTGTTTCCTTTGGAAGCTCCTGAGCAAGATTCCAAATATAATAAGGACAAGATTTGGAAATTAATTTTAACGCAACTAATTTTGCGATGAAAAGGGTACGGGGAGAGACACTGATGATCACCATGGTCAACCGGAAACAACCACTAATGGTCCTAAGTAGGGTCTTTTGATCCTCACATACATAAAGAGAATTATATAAAGTAAATACTGATTTTATAGTAGATAGTATTAAAGGTACATTTTTTTGAAAAAGTTCGGAAAAGAATAAAGATTTCAGTTTTCTGGGATGCAAATAGAATTTCAGCTTGGTACATTGCATCGTCCACTGTTTTAATAATAATATAGTAAGGCTTTTTCAGAATTCGCAGCTACTAAAACGCAAACTATATTCAAATAAGAGTTTTGGTCATTATTACAAAATATTGAAAAATAAAACCCGAGAATAGACTAAATTTGGATTCCTAAAATTACAATGAGAGCGGCAATTCTATTTCTTTACCAACGACTGAAAGAAAAAATTGAAATGTTATTCACTCTGTAAAAATAAATATATGTCTTTTGAATTCAATATTGCAAAACATTTCAATTGAGATAAGTTAATATGTAGAACCGGAACATACTAATCCTTTAGAAATTCACTTAAATTGCACATCTGTAGTACAAAAGATTTTGGTTACTTTCCCATTGAATCTGATTTATTATTTCATTTTATCAAAAGTAATGTAAAAAATCTGGGTTTTAATTTAATTTTCCAGATGTGAATTCATAAAAGCATGCGGAAATGTTCAAGTCTTCATTCTAAATTACAGCTTTCTATGACCTTAAGTAATTTAATTTATGTTTTAAATAGCTACCACCTGTACACATGGCCTGGATAACCCTCTGCAGCTGACAACTTTTCCAGCTTTGAAAGAATATTTTATTCATATACACGCCATAGTAATATTTCCTTCTTAGTGAAATTGAATAGCCTGCAAAACTGCACCTTGCTCTGCATCTGAAGTGCGTAAATAGAAGTGCACTAAACTTACATTAAGTGGCGAGAAAATTATCCACTTAACTTGATTTGGCTTCAGAGTTAAGAAAGTACACAAAACTTATTAGTGCAGCAAATCTGGTTTAAGGCCTTACAAATTTTAGTAGGGCGATGGACGGAAAAAGAGCAAATTTAAAGAGTGTGTTTTGAGGTGTTTTAAGATTTTGTTTAAAAAACTGTATTCAGGATTCTGGTGTTTGACTAGCGTAATACTTAATCTTATGGCCAGAAATTTTAATACCAGGAGAACTTTATAAATTTATTAGAGCGTATTCAGAACTGAATAAGATCAGAAATAATCTCTATAATTAAACTTGACCTCCAAATTTTTAAATGCAAATGCATTTTTTGAATAGCCTAACTTTATTTACAATAGTTAAGGAATAGTTTGTGGTATGAATAGGTTCTGCCCACGAAGGCACACTTACTAAGCTTGATCTTTTTTAATTTTGCAATTATAACACGTATGTGTTGAGCAAATTTATTCTGAATTACTTGATAAATGGCATTACACATTACGAATACATTACATTACGAATTTTCTTTACTTAATACATATTCATCTAAATTACGTACTGCAATTGCATCAATTTCCTACTACCTTAACTAACCAAAAAAAAACACCATTATTTTTTTCACTTCTCAATCCCTATTTCGTCACACGCAAAACGTGTTAAAGAAGGAAGGCCGCAACTGATGCTCCCAGTGAAACGTATAATTCAACGATATTTCACCGGAATTCTTGTGGTTCGATTCGTTCGATTGGTCAATTTCCACAGTACACAGTGCTCTAAAAGAAAACGCATTATTCGTGGCGTTTTTTGAGTAGAGACGTTTTGTTTTTGTATGATGGAATTAGGTGTCGATAATGAATTACGGAGTCCCCTAGCACTAGCGTTGAGGCAACTGATTTATGTGAGGAGTCGCCAAACACTGGTTTAAGATACCAGATAAGATACCGCTTGAAAACAAGTACAGAATCGCTCTAGCATCGTTTAAGCCTATCAATGGACACATCAGTTTTCTTTCCTTCAATAATGACTGTAAAGAAGTCAGTGCGACGCTTAACGACGATATAAGAACCTTCGATGGGGCTTTGTTAAGGCACTCGAATTGCATGAGGTCGTCTCCGTTCCTCCAGGGGCAATTGTGTAGGTCCTTGAATCCAATGCTCGTCTAGAGTGGATAGTTGTAAGAATTGACCGAATGTTTTGAAATGATTTCTTTAGCGAAGTTGCAAACTTAGTTTCCGACCCAAATTCGTTGTATTCTGAGAAGAAAGTCTTAAATTCTCACCGTAAACTAATTCCACTTGGCTAGCGAGAAATTCATCCCTGAGCATTTCCTTAGAAGAAGTGCTCCATCGTTAATGGGTTTATGCTTTCCATACCTAGTTCTGAAGGAGTTAACATGCATCAGAGGGAAGACCTCGCAAATTATAACCACTAACCCTAAAGGATACTCTCTGTAGGAGCTTCGAAGAGTAATATTAGAATTCAATAGCTGGTGCACGAAAATATTGTCAGTAACTCGGTGAACGGATTCTATACGGCCAATGTGACCATCGCAGAAAGGGTCCTATACCTGAGGTGCATACTCATGCAGTGGTCTGACAAACGAGGGAACCAGAAGCTTAGCTAACTCCGCCAAAATGGACCACTCAAATTGTCTACCCTGATAGGTAACGATCTGCAGTGTACGTAATGTACACAAAAATGAGCCGTGGCATAAGAACTCAACGCAAATTTCCGCAGTACTGTCCGAAAGTGCAATTGCCTCAGGCCATCACATAAAATGATCTATGACAGTGAGACTAAATCTAAAACATTGCCGTGGATGAAGAGGACCGAGTCTAATTATTCCCGTCTTTACTTACGCGAAAAGTATCTGGCAGTCACCATTTTATTAGTTGAGCGAATGCTCGAATGTACCAGATTATGAACAGCCCTGAAAACTTCCTGTTTGAATGGCTCAAGGATTGGCCTTGAATGTATTGG
>QYTT01092767.1:103609-124699 GCA_006980735.1 Dasypogon diadema
GTGGCTTTATTCTCTTTGTCAATGTGATATACATATCCACTCACTGCGATTTTCTTCTTCCCCTTATTCGATGTCAATAATTTTACATGCAAATCCTCCATCTGTTATTTTAAAAATTGTTTTAAAATTTGCAAATAACATACAAAATTCAATTTTATAATAACTTACATTGTTTTACGTAGAAAAAAAGCGTAAAACTCCACAACGTTTTTTGTGATCCAAGAATGCACATGCCCAAGAAAGACAATCGGCCCAGCGCACACTTGACCTCACATTTCGTTGTTAAACCGGTTTTTAGAGGGTGAGCCCAAAGTAAACTATCGGGGAATACCCGACAACTACAGGAACAGTATTAGCACATACAACTTTTTAATTTGCCAAGAATAGATAACAGATGGCGTAATATTCACCCAGGTGATTTTTACCGAAGTTGTTTCCATTATCAAAATCAGACAAATCGGGGTCGAAATGTAAATAATTATGGAAATTATATTCATTTCTATACTTTCTGGATTTTGTCGTTTCCGGATTTTGTCGTTTCTGGATTTTGGCATCTCCGGATTGTATCGTTTCTGGATTTTATACATTTTTCTGGATTTTGTCACTTCTGGATTTTGTCTTTCTGGATTTTGTCGTGATCCCAAACCATGACATAGACAGAAAACTTTAAAATGAAATTAGCCTCATTCATTTAATTTTTTCTTGTAAAAACGATAGTAATGCCATCTATGAGTATAGATGTCAGGATTTTCTGAAACTCCCTAATTAATATGTAATGGATAAAATTTGTAAGTTTTTCAAAGAAAAATTCTTTTATGTGAAGATAATACTTCACTATACTCTCAAAATATATATTCCCTTATTTTGGCGAATCCATTAAATCTGAATAAGGTGTGTTGATGTGTTAAAAACAGGTAAGAGTAGAGGCGATACCTTTGTTCCTGATAGATATGGTCTTGTGATCGTGTGATCTTCTTTTTCGTTTATTTAATGCAAACAATTAGTTTTGTAATTAAAAAAAAAACCCAGACAATGTGTACCGGGCAGTTAGGTCAGGTATTAATCCGTCAGATATGATTGGGAAGTGCATATTTGTAAGACTTTTAGTGCTATCTTTATTTAAAAATAGGTAAGACAAAGATAGTTTTGAAAAATAGGGCTATAAAAGTAGGAGTTTTTAATTCTGAAGAATAAATTTAAGCAGTTATATTTAAAAGGTGTGTCTATTCTGAAGTATCATTTGTAAAAAGTGTTGAAGGGTATTAAAATCCATCTAGAGAAAATTCTTAATACAGTTTTAATTCAAGAAACTGCATTATAATTTTGATTTTAAAATATAATACAATGGAGGAGTGTAAAAATAAAGATAATAAGTATACAAAAGTTATTACTCCACTTAATTAAAGAAGTAACGAAGTAACGAAATCACAGTTTAATAAAGTATATAAATATAAACTATATATAGACCCTTCAAAAACCAGTTTTAAGATAGTCTGACTGCACAATGGCAACATCTATCCTTCCGTTCCTGTGTTTTACTGTGTTAATAAAAGGGAAACATATAAAACAATACAAATGCTGCTGGATAAAATAAAATATTCGTAATACCAATGGCATATTTGTGGAGGTCTTAAAACCATTTGTTTGATTGGCGGTCTGCAGCTGATTTACACAGAGCATTTCTGCTTTTTATGCTAATAGAATTCAAGGGATAGATCAAATCATTATAAGATCGTTAACTGGCCAGTAAGAGAAAATTACACTCCCGGCCAAAAAAATATTGCAGCTATTCCTCTAGTTCGAAATATCCTTAAAAATTCATTTTTGTACTGCCATCTGGACTTTTTTCCTCATAATTTGAGGGCAGTAAGTGACGAGCAATAGACAAATGGACAAAGTATGAGTATGAGTATGATTATGAAGGTAGATTTTAAAAATTTACCAAATTTCCATTTTTAATGGAAAGTTCGCAAAATGAGGAGGTTATGAGTTTTGGGACTTATGACTACGAACTTTGAAATTCTATTTTATACAAGTTCAATATGATCAATGCAGTATGGCAGATATCATTCTAAAAATTTCACAGATTGTATAATATACAGAGTGCTGTAAAGGAAAAGGCGCGATGAAATATACAAAAAAATTGAGCTGTAGGAAAAAAATGTTTTGGAAAAAAGTTGGAGGGCAAAAAAAGGGACTTGCCTCAGGATCAAATTTAAAGGTTATTTGCAAGTCAAATTAATTTTTTTAATATGACATCCCATTTTCACAGTGAAAATTGATAGAACGGAAAATCTTACGTTCGAGTATGTGATTCACTTATGAGCCAAAGCGATCTATAGGGGTCAGTTCAGGGTCAAATAAAGTAATTAAAACTAAAGTGGACAGAGTGGTTACGGAACAGCCTGCAGATTTGAAGGTCAGCTGCAAATATGTGAGAATAAGTAGCCGCGGACAATTAACTACAAATGCCTTTTTTTATTTCCCTACGTCTATTTGGCCTAAACCAATTAAGGCTTCTTTCTTTTTCCTTTGGTTCCCTTTTCCATTTGTTTATCTTTCTCCTACTTTGTTTTTATCGCATTTTTATAACTCCGTCATCTTCTTCTTTTATTAATTTTCAATAAAATTGCAATCGGTAAATATTTTGCATTTGTTCGCATTAAACGATCTTTTTCTTTCAGAGACCCCCGCTGATCTCGGTATCGGGCCAAGCAATTCATATCCTTGCAGCAATAAAATAAAAAAGTAATCGTTTCTAGAAATTACGGAATTATTCTGTTCGTTTTGGTTTTCATTCTCAGGAGTTTGGTTATCTACAGAGGACGTATACAAGTGAGCTACCAGTGAGCATTTTGACTATGGTAGACTGCCCAGCAAATGTTTTCTTTTGAGAAATTTGATGTCCGTCCCCTTTCGTCATTGTCGATGAACCTGGTCGAAACCTTCCAAACTACAAGAAGAAGAGCGAAAACATTGAACTCTTTTTTCTGGGCTACTTTAACGATGAACCTGAAGCAAAATTGTCGAATCTCTCAAGGCAGAAACATAATGAGAGCTTCGTCGCTTTTGCTTCAGCTTCACCATTGAAGTAGACAAGTAGCAAGTTTGTCAGTTTGAAATTTCCGCTGCCCAAGCTTCAAAATTCTTTACAAGATTTCAAACTGACAAATTTCTTCCGTAAAGCAAAACCGATGTTTCTACCTTAATTAAAATGGCGGCGCTTTATTTATAGCCGAGCCTGCAGAATTTTCTTATTTTTTCGTTGCCGATATCGCATTTCCTTCTACAACGCGAATAATGAAACCCTTTTCCAGGATAATACTATCGGAAGAAAAACAATATTTCAATAAAAAGATAAACCGTGCTCGAAGAATTATGGCAAATTGATTCGATATTTTAGTTGCCACTAACGTACATAACCATTAACCATTCGATTTATATCATATATTCTAAAGATAAGTAAAGACATATATAATGGAATACGTGATTTTGTAATGCATAGTAATACCGTAATGGCAAGACCATGGCTATTTCCTCCAGGTTCATTAATGTTATATTTGGTATCTAATATGAACCGGCCTGCTCATTAATTCGAATCACGTCACCGACAGTTTAGTCAAAAATTGTCCCATTACGCCCAGAGTTCTACTTTTACCTTAGGCATAGAGAATACGCTCGCCCACCGTGTGGAAATGAAATACCTCATAAACTTCTTGGAAATCTCTTAATGGAAATTGGATTAACACAAATGATCCATCATTCTGCTGAGTAAGGATTGCCCTCGGTTATACATTTTTTTGGTATATGCATATTATGTGGAAGTAATTCATTACTAAGCCCTCATTTAAAGGTATTTTATTGGATAGACGTGATGCTTTAAGGTACTTTCTATACACCCAGCAATCGATAGAGAAAATATTTTCCCTTACGGAGAGAATCAACTGTCGTTCTAATGTAAATATATCTTGTAGGCGTAAATATAACTGTTTTGACTTGTACAAATTTTTAGAAGAACAATTTGAATTTTAACTGATAAATTAAAATTCAGTGGTGTAAAACTTGTACTGAATTTCACGAAAAATTATCAATAATCCACTTTTGTTAACAAAAATTTTAAAAATTTTTCGCATTTTTCGCGTCCATAAATATTCCAATTTGTGAACTTTATTATAAAAATTCGCTTTCCATTGATGGTAAGAAACGACAAACATGATATTAAAAACTGACCTATATCAAAAATTTCCAGCCTTGAAAATGCGTCTTGATAGAAATTACTAGAAATAGCTAAACGTACTTAACTACCAAATCATTGCAAAAATTTAGTGGGAACAATATTAATAAAAACAATAGATTTAAAAAATTTACTGATAGCTTAAAATGTCAGCAATCAAATCCATGCCGCTAGCCGAGCTGCTTGAGGCGTAGCTTTGCAGATTTTCTACATTGTGGGCCCGAGTTCGATTCTTGCAAAAGGCAGGGTAATTTTATGAGTACAAGTGGTTAAGAATATTACTTTCGAAGCCACTGGAATATTGTATAGCAAATTTTATACAAAGAAATTGTATGGACTACTTGAAACATTTGTCAGGTCCTTTTCCCTTAAGTTTTGCTATGTACATCATAGGGTTAATCTCCAAGCTTAGGCCATACCGAAATTCATATTCGATGTGGTGATACCTACCTATAATATAAATTTAACAATAGTTTCACTTTTTGTTTAATCTTCGTGATAATGATTAGCTTCAACCAATTTGATTGTACTTTGGTTGCCACCGTTGATAAATGGCTTTCGTTGTCATTTTTAGAGCCAAGCGTCCTGTAAGAATAGAGATTTTCATTCTTAGTTAAAGACGTCGTATTTAGTTGGAAAAGTTTTGACGGTGAGTTGGCATTTGATAGTTCCTGGTAGTTCTTGCTCGGAGGTTACGTCACAAAGCTGACAGTATTTGATTATTTGTCCAGTCCATAATACATCCAAGCAAATATTTAGAGGTCGTCCTCTTCGAAGAGAACGAGTAGTCAGAAGTTGCCAATTCGTCTGTGGTCCTTGCACAGAATGCTTATCCCATATATCTTCAGTTTTTGACCTATCCTTTACAGAAGATCAATTGCAAGGAGATATTATATACTTGCGTTTCCTGTCCACCCTTCGTATAGTCTTGAGTTCAAACTTTGAGGTATTCATCACCTTCAGTAGGTAATCAGAGTCTGTAGCCTACAGTACCCCAATAATGGATTCGTGGGGCTCCCCTGTTCCCATGCACATACCAAGTATCTCTGTTTTCATTTCCCACCCAAAATCGTCGTATATCATTCCGCCTGTAGTTCATATTTCTGGAACATCTCGACACTTTCAATGTCTATATGAAAATTTCCAGTGTTGATTACCTGAAAATAAGGTTTTACTCGCTGGAGTGAATCACCCCATATAGTATGATATCCATAGATTTCCTCTCCATACATACATGTTTAAGGAGCAACGTGAAAGGAAGTCTCAAAAAGCTGATCTTCCATTTGCAGAAACACTCCAACTTTTGCAGTAGAAAGTAGGTTGGCTCTTGTGTAAAATCCATTTTGCCAACCTTAGGTATATGCACAATTTTTACGTCTTGCCCCGGTTTCAGGATATATTTCAACGAGAGACATGTCTTCAACAGATATGTTAAACTGTATACCATCAGATTTTAAGAGAGCACGATAGATACATCTGACTTAACTGCTTTGAAGGAGTTCATGGTCCATTTTATCTTGCCAAACACAAGTACTTGAAAAAATGGATAAATATACATCCTCAAATTTTATAATATCATAAAAACTACACCAACAAGCTTTCCTATCCCTGCGTGTATATTTTTAAGGTATGGTATGCACAGCAACAAAATAGGCTTCCTACATAATTACATTTTTTCCATTTAACCTTTAAAGAACGTCATTTAAGTAATTCTTCAACAGAAAGTGAAAATATCTACTCCGTAAAATGCAAAAGCTATTTATTCTTCCTCCCTAAATTCCTTTTCCGTGATATTTTCTTTAAAAACGTTACATTACACGGAAAGTTCCTTAAGTGTATGCTCCAGGGTAAATATACGACTTGAAGCCAAGTAAAAGAGTGCTCCGGAAATCGAACGAGCCCTATGTGTGTTTCAGAGCATGCTTCCATTAAGTTATTTTTTGAAGAGCTTGGAGTATACTTAAAATGCAAGGGTGAATTAGCTGAGTATTCCACTTACGTTTAGTCTCACATAATTATTTCCCTGATAATTTTGTAGGTCGGCAAAGTTCTGAGTGCTGTGCTTTAAATTTCCTAACTTCTTAGCTTAATTACTACTCTGTTGTCATTTTTTACGTCGCATAAGAGGCAGAAGAGCAAGTTGAAGTATTATTTAGGCTATAGCATAAAATAGACCACTTTTCATGTGAAATTAGCCCTTGCATTAGAGTAAAATTTCTTTTATGTGAAAAAGGTAGATACATTCAGTGCACGACCCTAGTTTAGAGGCATGTATATGTATATGACTGATAGAAACTAATATACATACCTCGTTCAGATATGTAAAAAATCATACCAGATTTAAAGGATACTTTAGTTTACAGAAAGTAACATTTTATGTTAAATGCTTGCTAATCTTCCGCTAAACAAAAAAAATAATAATAGAAAGTAAAATAAAACAATTATACTTCGTATTTTTTTCCTTTTTGTTAAAGTCAAACTTATATGTGAATCAAGTGGAAATGCCTTTTATTGTGATAGCCTGATACTAATTTGAAATACAAAACTGATATCCGTGCTTGTAATTTCAGTTAATATTAATATCTCGAATATTTCAAAAGATTTGATTATTTGGGGAGGACAAGAAAGTTTTTATAAATGATAGAATTTGCACCATTAAAAATAAATTACGGGACAGGATATAAATACGATGATCAACCATAAAAATTTTTACTGTTCGGCATGTTTATGGCAATTTGCGCAAGCTTTGGTCATAAATAATTGATTGGCTAGATATAATAAATTTCGATGGAACATTTCAGGATTTCTGAAAGACACTGGAGTACAATGACAGTGGCAAGAAATTTTTGGATGAAGTTAATAAAACTGTCTTTTGCGCAATATGAGAATTTTCTAAGCTTTCGTCGTAACGATTTGTCTTTAATGATTGATTTAATAATGCTTACTCTTCAGATATTGTTACGTTTTTTTTAACTTTTCTTTAGTTGCACTTTACAAATAAATCCACTTAAATACTACAATGGTCTTATTCTAGTTACAACACAAACACTTTTAGTAAAACAAAGATTCGCAAAACAATCTATCGTTCACTAATTTCAACTAATCATTTCACAAACAACCTCTAACGCATGAAACAAAACCAGTAGTTCTACCTCGAAAACTAAGGTTCATCTCTCCAGGCTAACAAGGCGGGCCAAATTTAAGTCTTCAAAGAAAATCCCTGCACCATGCCGACAGTCATAGACCCGTCCGTGAATGTACAAATATCCCCGGTTCCCTCTCTGGGAGTGATCCGACAATGATAAGAGTCTTGTGAAATTATTCGTTTACCTTGACCCTCTTTGTTCTATCTTTGGGCATTGTGATTTTCCTAATCCCTTTTACATAATTCAGGATTGTCCTATGTCCTATGGCTTAATCACATCCCCACAACCAATGACCTGAATTCCAGTATTTTTAAGTGTAGAGCGTAAGGTGACAACTGTGGCACTATAGAGAAAAGGAAATAACACTCCTCCCTATGGACATCTTCCATAACCCCATAACTTCCGTAACCCCACCCCTAACACTCGCATGACCGATATGAATCCTGATTGCACTATATGTTGTGCCTACCCATCTCACCACCATCGGGCTAACCTCACTTCTTAGCAGGGCAATTTTCAGTTTTTCGTAGTGATTTTTGTCGAAGGCACTTTCTATGTCCGTCAACGTGACCAAAAAATACCTCTTATATTCAGTTCCTCCTCAGTAACCTGTTAATTTTTTTTTAAACAGAAAGGATGTCAGACTGACCGTCCTGAAGAATTTTGCCTTGGTTTAGTCCCTTTTCCTTGATTTCGGTACAAATATCACCGTTGTTTCCTTCTGTAACTGCCTATTGCCCTCTTCACTACCTCCGAAGGCCCAATATTTTTCACCATGTCCCGGTCTAATCTCGTGGCCATGCGATCCCTCCGAGATATAGTTTCCAGGAAAATGTGCCAACTTTGGAGAACGGATCCTTGGTGGCTATATTTTGTAGTGTACTGACTTCTGAGATAGTCCTCATATTCCAGGAGAATAGCCTCCACGACTCTCTTCGTTGTAGAGTTCTTTTTAACTCTCTCCTATTTGCCTCATTGCTTTCCCACGCCTGCAGTTTATTATTCCTAATGGCTTGGTTAAAGGCTTTTCTCACCTCTTAAGGCGCTATAGTTCCACATTCTAATTTCTTAGTACCATAGATCCCTAAATTGTTTTTAACTCTCTTTTTCCGCCTTTCTATTTTTCATATCTCACAGCAGCAATCACAATTCACAATTCCACAGAAGATAGTGACCTTAAACACCGTCTATTAAATGTGAATACATGATAAGCTGATCTTGCTCAGATCTACCATATACGCTTTTTAAATTACGCGAGAGTTCGGCTGAATATGAGTGAAAATGCTATAAAGCTCTTAGTATAATTCTATTGAATAAAGAGAGGGGGAAAGGTTAGGGGGCTTATGTAAATATTAACGTAGCAAAGAAATAGAATGTCGTGAGTCCGGTCGTGGTAATGTTAAACAAGCAGCTTAATTTGTTTTTTAGTAATTCAAAAATTAAAAAAGTACTTCACAGAAGATATAGAAGAATAGATTATCTTATTCAAACTAGAAAGTTGATTGATCTTTTTGAAGGCACTTGTGTTAAATTAATGATGATATGAAAACAAGCAAAAACGCTGTTAAAATTACAAGAAGCTATTCTTTGTTCACAAGAAGCGTTTCGCCTAACTGGGCATCATCAGGCTACCTACTACTGACTACTAACTAAACATTTGACAATGCGAAAAATTTAAGAACTTTATCTTTATAATTTTTATAATTTTATATTTTAGAATTTTAATATTTTAGAATAGCAGTAATAAAGCAGAGTAGAATATTTTTCAACAAATGTTATTAAAAACGTGAACAGGAGTTCATAAACTAAGTGACATTATTTTTAGACTAATCTGCCAACTGCTCCAGCAGAAAAACCTTAAAAATCCACTAATAGTTAACTATTAAGAATTTAATACCATTTCAAAATCAGCCTTAATAATCATCATAATAATGAAAAAAGTCAAATTTTAATCACTAATTTGTGAAAAATACAGTTCGACGTTGAGAAAATCCAAATCAATGAAAACAAATAGTTTGTTAGTCCCACTTGTATCAAATACATGTAATATTTGAAATGAAATGATAATACATCATCAGGAAACAAACCTTTTTCTGTCAGGGGCCCTCTCCCATCATGACTAGATGATTGACGAGAAGTGGCCAGGTAATTTTGAGTAGCAGTGATGAGGGTTTCTGGTGTAAATTGAAGTTTTTCCTGTGGTTTGGAAATTCTTTTGTATAGAAAACCTAAGTCTCAACTGAATTCATTTATTAAGCTTTTCTAAAAAGCCTCATGGGATTACCCGTATTGAAAATTGTAAAGAAAAGGACTTCCAAATTTGGGTTCTTAAGGTCTGTTTACAATTGACAGCATTAAGATCCCGACAAGAAAGAAGTTTACAAAATATTTCTAGAGCTTTGCAATTAAATTAATTAATGAGGGCTGTTAAGCCAAAATGAAAGGAATTACTTTTCCTGAGAAAAGGGTTAAATTAAATTCCGAATTTTACTTCTCACTCTTGGAATTCAATAAATATTCTGTTCCTATTCAAATATTTCAAAACTTCTCTTTCGTTAAGAAATTTTTTGTGATGGTAGAGATGTATGACACCCCAAAATTTAATTACTTTGCCCAATTTACATACAATTCTTTGATCCATGTACTTCGAAAGCGTATCACAGAGAAGCTTTTATCTAAATTAACATCGAATGTTAAAATATTGATAGTTTTTACATTTGAACACTTCCCATGAAGAAGTAATGCGAGAACTTTTTGATACGTAAATAAATTGCCATAAATATTTCAGTTTTAAAATAAATGTAGAACAAATAAAGTTCTCATGGAAATTTACATATATCCAAATATTTGTATACAGTTTTTGGATATGATTCTTTATTTTAAATTAAGAGCATTTCAATTAATTCAAGTGCCTTCTCTACGTGAAACTATCAGTTTTTTCCCACTTCCAACCTTGGTTTGCGAAATATGATCCGTAAATTTTTTAAATTCACTGCCTTTTTTTATAATTAATGCGTTATTATGTTTGGAGGAATTTTTTTAAAGGTTTATTTGGGCTATAACAATATGTAGTTAATAATCTATTTTAGGAACATTATTAATTGTACTTTGAGTTGTATCAATATAACGAGGACTTATGGTTAAAATCCTCTATCCCACATTTTTTGTCATAATGTTTTTATTTTATAAAAAGGAAAACTCTTCTATAAAATTTTTCACATTTATTTATTTATATTTTTTTTGTGGGATAGAGGGTTCTCTCCAAGATCCTCGATAAGTAGTATACGACATCTTCATTATTGTCTTTTCCACATTTAACTTTGCGAAAGAAATATTATAACCTTAGCTGTCTCTACGGCTGCATCAATTTAGAAGTTACTATTTAAGGTATATATATATATATAATATTTTTATCTTATCCCACCTCCTGGGAAGAAGGTAGCAGGTCCGGTTAAGTATCATTTGATAGTTTTTAGACGATATTGAACACAGTTTTGTGGCTAAAATTTTAAAGTGACCCCCATTCCACCCCCCGAAAGGTAAGGGTGACATTTTTTGACAAGATAAGATGTCCCCCTGCAAACGATCAAACTTTTATAAGGGATGTTTTTTGATACGATGCATATTTCTTAAGTCATCCGTGCTGGCGAATTAGTGACATGTATTGTACACGTGGCACCGCAGATGGCAGACGGGTTTTAGGTTATCCTCAGCATTTCATGTACACGAGGTCTACACATTCAAAGTTCTAGTTTCCCAAGCCAGATAGCTTTATTTTGTTCATTAACTTATTGTTCGAAACAGAGTTAGTACCAGGTGAATGTTTCTAATTCTTTGGATGTGCTTTTCTCTTACCCTTTTCAAGTTCCTTCAGCCACCTTTTCCTATTCCTTTCAAGATGGAAAATCTACTGACACCAATCCACTTCGCATATTTGTAAAAAAAAATTTGAACTACACAGTATGATACACACTTTTTTCGGAAAACGTAATATACATACACATTCCAATTTCGTGTGTTACTCGACCGTTGCATTTTACTGTATGAAGTTCTTCGGGCTATAGGCCCAATAATGATTAAATTCAATCCAATACATCAGGATGTCTGTGTACTCAAGATTTTCTCAACACTTTCTTTCGATATTAACACTCACTGTTTAGCTCAATTTAAAATACATATATCGCTATGGCTCATTACTAATGTAAAACAAAAGCTGTATTCTTTTGGTCAATTAAAGCTCAAAAGAATGGTTGGAATCCATGGGGTATAGAATTAGTTCTTCTCCCTTTGTTTTTGTTTTTTTAAGCAAACCCGAGAGAAGTAAAAGTCAATTTTGCCCACATTTGTGTTTATTTTAATTGCTATGATGTGTTTAATCGATTTCTAAACACAAAAACTTTTAATAAGCGCCATCTATTTTCCCGTAGAAGACTTAAATAACACGGTGAGCTCTATAACTCGTTAAATAACCGAGATAACCCAATTAATGTATGACAATTCTGTAGTCTGTTGCCAAAAGAACGCAGCTAAAGTAATACCAAAAGTTCTTCAAAATAATACTCTCTCCCTGAAACTCTTAAATATGTTACTAATAAAATAGACAGATGTGTTGTTTTATATCATATACATATTCAAAAATTTATTTAACATTTTTCAGGCAAGGCAAACCCATTAACCAGTGAGAAAAAATTTCGATTTTGCTAAGTTAAAGTTTTTTTGAACGATTTTAGTAATTTATTTTGCGTGCCGAATTTGAAAAAATATATTTGTATTGATAGTTTATAAATTAAATGCTCTTATTGATTTTACTTAAATGTGCAGGCGGTAATTAGCCAAATAAAATTGCGCCTGTTATATCAATATTATTGTTTTCAAAATTAATATTTCCGGATGATCGTGTGCTCTTTTAGGATACCTGGAAAGATATATGTTTTTAAATACATTGGATTTGCATGCGTATATTCTTACAGCAAAATATCATAATTCCAACTGGGTGTAATTACAGTGGTACATATTATAGTTAAGTCGTTAAGAAAGTTGGTTAAATAAAAAAGTGTAATGGAAAAGTTAAGCTCATACGCTCTACGCACACAATTATTTTATCACTCCCTTTTCATATTGAGTAATATACTATAAAATTCAATTGTATATGTATATGTAGATTTGGTATAAAACGAATAAAAAATTATATTTTCAGGGAATTTCAATTTTTTACTCATGTGTTAACGGTATTATACATGGAATGAATTTGTAATTTTTTCGCTTCAATGCAAGAAAAAGCAACGCCTGTAAAAAGCCGGATATAAAATACACTATGCATTTCAGTGTAAAATTACAATATGGCATATTTTGTCTTCCATACTTTTAAAGTCGATATAGTGCACTCGTAAATTGAAATTTTTACCTGATATTCTCAAATATGTGCAGACTTTTTAAAATGAGATATGCACACCCTAAAGCAGATTTGTATTCCTTGAAAATTTAAATACATCTTACATTTAATAAACAGTATATAATATCCTTCGAAAAGTCATGTCAAATTTGTGTTCTTATAAAGAGGATGTCTGTGAAAAGCTGGAAAATCGAGCGTAACCTTATGCTGGAAGCTTCAAAGAAAATCCGAGACTTTGTAAAATATGTTCTGCTACGTAGTTCATAAAGGAGTAGGAGCTCAATCAGAGCGCATCAAACCACTGACATACTTGCAAGAACATGCAATAAACAAATAAGATATGCTTCGTTTGCAATAAGTTGATATCGAGTTCTGACGAAGTCTGGGAAACTGCCCTTTGGAAGGTTGATCAATCAATTTTACATTCTCCTGCCGCATTGCAGTGCACTCAACCCGTGCTCAGGTAACTTAGTTCTTTATTCTTGAGTGCTGCAGTGTTTCAGCATCGATTTTCGTATGAATTTTCATTGCAAAGCAAAAAATTGAGTTTACGAGATGCAATGAGAGGGTCTACATTCCACTCATGTGTACGTACATACTTTACTCTAGTGAACATATTTACAAAGTTATTCGGAATCCTTTCAGCAAACTTCTGAACAGTCATGGGTGCTCTTCTTTTTCAAGTCCGAAAATTTCGTTAAAGAAGAAAAACACCAAATCCTTCAGTTTGTGAACTTTTCAAAATTTCTAGCCTCACATACGTGTGTGCGGATTCGTTTTGCCATCGTAAATGCGAGGGTGGTGAATATTGAAAAGCACTAGGCTCGCGGCATCCGTTTAATCAATATTGGGAGTTAGAAGTCTCCTACGCTATTGAACTGAGCTCCTTTCAAATCCGAGGGTGAGAACTTCTGTGCTCCTGAAACATTTTCCAACGATTAATTCGCCTCGAAAAATTCACGTCACGGAACGCTCTACATTGCAAACAAATGGCTCAGTAAAACAGGAGAAGAGCTCGAAAGTGCTCGTTAAGATTTGGTTTAATTGAAAGTGGATTAACATAAATCCGCCATTACTTTTACTTAAAGACGATAGAGGGATAAATTTACATTTCATTCCAGACGTTCGCGTCCGATGTTTGTTTTATTCCGATTGGTGAATTCGGCAGCAATATAAAGCGATGAAACACCAAATTGAATTTTTCTTCCCTAAAATCCGATGCTAAGCTTCAGCTTTTTATATATTTTACAGTGGTTATGTAGCGGATATGAATGCAATCTTCGTTAATGATATTCTGGGGTAATTTAACTTGACCTAAGAAAGACGACAGTATATCTAATGTAAGTCTTGTGGGGATCTGCTTTTAAAAAAAATAAAAAAGCATAATATAGTGTTCTGGAAATGTAAATTCATGACTAACAGGAGAGAGCCAATTTCACCAATCGATTCGACTTCAAATGATTACTACATACCAGTACCTGATAATCCCAGTAGAAAGAATATCAACTCCAGGATTGCAGGTGCTATATACGAGATGCCCCTGTGTTATGCACAATAAATATTCCAGAATTAATTGGGCTAAACATTTTCTCTAAATAATATTCATGGTAATAGTTCGTATCATAGATCCAAAGAAGTATCGAAAGAAGATTATTCTCGGGTAAATATTGAAGTTCTTCCCTTTCAGATGTTCATGTGGTGCACTAGATTTCTTGTTGTCAGAGAACGCATACGGTTGTCCTATGGGGTAACCGGAAATGTAAAAATCTCCATATGCCATAACAACATGCTTTGTGCTGACATTTGCAAGCTGTTGTATACGGAGCTTCATAGATTTTCAAGTGTCCGAAAAATTCTTTCTTACCTTACCCACGGATGATACTGAACATACTTTTATGTAAATTAAATTAAATTTTGAAGTGCAATTCACTTCGAAGAACACTTGAAAAATGTCCACATGAACAGAAAATTTATTTCTAGGTGAAAAGAAATTGTTTCGATCACAGGAAGTCAAGCTTTCAAGTGTTCTCCGAAGTGAATTCCACTTTAAAATTTAACTCAATTTAAATGTTCGTGTCCACCAAGTGCCTCCATCTTGTGTTCAATTACACTTTTATGTATTAAAATGACAACTATGTGAGATGTTGTGTAGTGCGGCATCCTCTTAAGGAATGGATAATCTCAGTAAGTGATATGCAACATGAAGATCTATGCGGATCTCGGTGGTGAATGCATAAGGGAAAGGTTTTCTAGCGCACGCTACAACGTGGAGTTCTGTTTCCACTACAGTGGGCTTTTGTGATGAACAACTTCTTCTGTTTGCTAATTGCTACATGGCAGGCATGCTATGCAGGCATGCTTCTAACAGAACCCTTTTTTTTCTTTTTAATACCTATCATTTAATACCTACCATGGCAATACCTTAATGCCAAAGTTTAGGAGACAAGCCTATGATGCACACAGCACAATTTAGGCGTAGGGAAATTAGAGAAGAGGAGATTGGGAAAATTTAATCTGACAAATGTTGCAAGTAATCTACAATTTTTGGCATGAAATTTTTATAGTGGAATATTCGCAAGTACACTGTTTGTCAGTAGAATTGTCCCAATCAGTGGTGTCCAGAAAAAATGATGCGCCCTGTGCAGGATTCGAACCCAAGCCCACAGAGGAGAAAATCTGCAAAGAGAATTACCCTTCCCTAATCCCCTTATGTCTAGGCTGTGCTGTGTGTCATAGGGCTGTTCCCTGAGCTTAAGTAATAGCTGAGTTTTTTGGCAGCATAATACAGAGTTGTCATACACTAACTGGATTAAATTAATTCCATTCCAGTTAATAAGCTTACTGGATTATTTAAGACTTCTACGAGAAAATAGATGGCGCTTATTGAAAGCTTTTGTGTTTAAAATTTGATTTTGCTCATCATAGCAATTAAAATATACACAAATGTGGGAAAAACTGATATTAAGGTAAATTTTAAATTAATAACTGTCTTTACTTATCTTGAGTTTGCTTAAAAAGAGAAAAATAGAGGAAAAAGAATGAAATTTGTACTCCAACCGTTTCCAATCGTTCTTTTAAACTTCCATAACTCCGTTGTCCAAAAAAACACAGATAATACCTCTGTTTCCTCTGTTTTCACTTAACCCCGTCACCGTCATCAAAGATTTTGAAAACTTTTTCAGATTAACTTTTCATTCCTTCCTTCCAACTGGAGTAATTAGAGTAGCATTACTAAAGGGGCCCAGGGGTCGAAATGCAGACTGTTCTTCACAGATACCGAGAAGGAGACCATCTAAGGATTTAGTAAATAAAGGGTTCTCCTTACTCTTTAGAGTAACACGTTTTGAAACAATAATAAATAATAAAGCATCTATGTGCCAAATTTAATCTATCGACTTCATAAGGTATTTGTGTACTAAATTTCAAGCCTTTAGCTCAAAGGGTTCTCGAGTTGTCAAGTTGACAAACAGGCAGACAAACAGACAGTCGGAGATGGACAGCTATAAAACTATACATATTTTTGTATCCTGAAAAACATAAGTCCAAATAATGAGGATAATTTCATGTCTAACATTGGAAAGTCAAATCTTACTGACTTATAGGATGGACTACCATTAATGGCTTCTGGGGCTATAAGTGCCACAATTATATCGGAAAACATGTTGATATGTTTTATGTCAGAATTTTCAAAGTATTTACCTCCTGTGTTCTCTTTAAACGAAAAAGACTTGCTCCCACCTCACCTCCATAGCTCCATAGCTCACAGGGATCTACGAATATTTAATAATAAGCTCTGGAAAGTTTTTCTAAGAAATATGAACTCATGTAAACGTCGAAAGTTTTTGAAACATGCTGGCGGGTTCTGTATGAGGAATATGTTATTGGTATTCATAATAAGTTACACAGCGATCCAAACACCTGTTATAAAATTGTTAGTTAGAGTGTTGGAGAAGATCAAATATGTCGAGCTCTTGTCAGTATCTTTTTTAAACATCTCTTAGTGGTGGATGTTTTCCAAAACTGTGGAAGGTCACCCGCATTATACCTTCCCTAAAAAAGACAATTCACTAAAACACATCAAGCACTTTAAAGCATGAACTTCAATAACTAACAGTAACAGTCAAAATGAAAGAGAGAAAAAATATCCGTGAAAAACTTTAATTTTTCTTCATCTAAACTTTTGAAATATTTCCACATTAGACCTGGTTGTAAGACACTCCTTGCCATCAATCACAACTTTTTAAATTGATGGCAGGAAAAATTCCTTAAAGTATAGAAAAACGTAATTTCTTCATTCAAGTTAGTACATCTGGAATGGATACCGGAGACAAGTTAAAGCAATCAGCGTAACTGCCTTTGAAACAAATTTTATTGCTAGATCAACACTCGTAGCGTGTTTACGAGAATTGTGACCATCGACAACTGCAGATATCCTGACGTGTAAAAGGAGTCATCATACACATCTGGCGCAGATATACTATCGAATATTTTTTATGGATGGAACGTGCCATCAAACGATTCTTTATGGCATTCTATGTTCCACATGAAATGTTCGCTCCAGGAAATCGATGGTGTTGCCCACAATGAAAACAAATAAACAGTCAGCTTGCTTACAATAACTAAACATGCATTGAACTTTTGATATCTCAATGTAACATTGCGTTTTGGTAATATACTTTCGAAACACTGTATATAAAAGTGAATTGAGTTTGTGGACGATGTCATAAAAGAAAATAAAAAAAGAGCTGGTTTTATTCGGAAAAATTAATTCAACTGAGAATATAGGAGCAACAGAATGTATCTTGAAAATTCTTGAAATAATATTTTCTTTGGAATTCTGAGCAGTTTAAACAAATGTTTAAATGGAAAAATTCCAGAATGTCTAGACATTTGTTTTTTTTTCTTAATTTATTCTAACCTGAAATGATTCTATTGTTTTTTGAATTAAGAAATTTCTGGAATGTGATAGGATAGAAAGAAAAATTCAGATAACATTCAGATACATTATGAATATCGTCGAAGAAGTTTTATAAATTTTTTTTATAATCATTGGAACTCTAAATTAATTTTCATTTTATACATTGAATCATTAGAATTTTAATATGTTCGGAGTTCTGCCATGAACTGAAAGCTTTCCCAAATTTCCAAAAGACTAATGTAAAGTCAAACATAAACTAAAGACACTTATTAAAAAACAAAATATTTTCTTCTCCAAAAGTCGACGCCTACTAAAAGGGCATGATTCATTCCGCCACGAGGTGTTCATCATATATTTATAGGAGTACTTGTTTTATTGGGAAATTTCTTCCTTTCAATTTTTTACTCCAAACTCTTCCTCTAGAATTCACTTAAAACTTTGTTCTAAAAACAGGAAACAGCCAAAATTATTCCTCAGTCGTACTTCATTCGACAACACTGCACTATAATTTCATCAGTCATAGTTTGCTGCACATCACTTCTGCAGAAATTTTCCCAAATTCCAGGGTAAAATATTAAGCTTTCTGCAATATAATTCGAGCTATTAAGTACTATGCTAAAAATACAAATATATAAAATGTTTGCAAATATCTCCGAACTTCATTTTGGAAATTTACAATATCAATAATAACTGTAAATAACTTCACTCTACTTCTAATAATAATGCTTCCAGTAAATGCAAGAGTGATATGCTAACAGCCATGCAAAGAAGGGCCTAGCTAGCAACGATCCAGAAACTAAACAGTACAAACATACAGTAATAAATGGTCAAACTGGGGCGGAATGCCACCACAAGCGTACAGCCTCGACCGCACTCAGCTACTTACGCTGGGCGCCCATCTTCGACCGGGCGAACCGAACATGGGCGTCCTGTCCTGTCATATAAGACCCCCAGCAAGGCACATATGTGGTTCAATGCCCTTGGTTTCTTTACCAGGTATAGAGGCGGATACACCTCTTCAACTTCGCGACGAGGTACCTCCGGTGACCCATGAGATCATGTCGCTCTTAGTTCCCTTATCCCGCTCTCATGTAGTGGAAGTGAATCGTCGATTTGCCGAAGCATAAGACAGAGCTAAGTATAAGATTCACTTCGCTATGAGTTCTCGGACCTATTAGGAACGTTAGTCATTCTCTGTCGATTGATGAGCTTATCAGCCGGCACAATTGATCAATAAGAGCCATGATATTCCGCATGGGCAGGCTAACGAGCAACCTAGATTACACCGAAAATAACGCCATCTACGGCAAAGCAGGTAGTAGCATCCTGTAGCTTCCTTCGAGATAAACAAATTTAGGATAATAATTTTTTTCATAGGATGTTTATTTAGCGAGATATTTGACTCGGTCTCTATAAATGGACCAACCGATATACAGGGTTGCAATCAGTACATTAACCAGAAACGTTAAATGGTAATGTGTAGAAAAGTTTGTAATTAGTTACCTAAATTTGAGTAGGAAGAAAATGCACCTCTAAAATTCAATTATAGTTTGGAAGAATGTTTTTTTTCCACTAATATATGGTTCTGAAGTAATTAAATACTGCCACGTATAAATTTATTCTAAGGTCAATAAATTGTAGAAAATTATTCCAAGGTCATCAGTGAATTTTAGACTTCAAATCTTAACAAGAGCCGAAATTTAATTAGGATTCCCACTGCAATATAATGAAAATTAATTATTCTTACATTTGCCACTAGACAGGGAAAAGTAATCAACTGAGGAAATCCATCTCTCCTCTCGGTGGCAGGCGTTATGAAATTTCCATTTCAGTGTCACATTTATTTTGCTTTCTCGCCGGCAAATGGGTATATATCTGGTTCCTTGCAGGACTTAATGCTCTCCAGGAATTTTGCTAGACTGCTTTGTGTTTTGATAAATTTCAGCTTCCATTACACGAAATGTAAAAGTTCATACAAGACAACTACTGAGCTTCACCCTTTTCTACAGAAAATTTCTTTCTGTCTACGTTTTTGTGTTTTTCTTTTATCATTATTTTATAACCCCCGAATAGACTCATGATATCTTACCTAGATAAGAAGAAAAATGGGAAGAAGTTTAGTCTACACGTAGCGTGTAAGAAAAGTACAAGGATGTTTGTGTATATGAAGAAAAGTCTGTACTTTTAAAGACATGGATCCTAGTTGTTGTTTTTTTTGTTTCCCACGAAGAGTAAGTTATACTTTTCGTGGCCGGTGTGAATGTGCTTAGATCTCTGAAGTCGGACTTTTTGTTTATCACACTAAACAGCTACATAAAAAGTTGCACATCACACATAGTACCTAACAGAATTTTCTCTTATGTGTGAATACTCACTGTCCTCGGAATAAAGCACTACCCTAGTTAATGCAACTTTTTCACAGCATACCTACATGAAATATGAAAAAAGCTTTATCTAATGTTCCCCGAAGAATTTATCCTGCTTTATTTATTTAATTCGTAATAAAATTTTTCTCAAAGATGAAAGCTTTACGTCCATAAAAAGTATTAACCTTTCTGTGAGAAGTAACATTAATTGAGAATGATGATCTTAAATACATGAAATTGTAAGTAGGTAAATTATTCTCTTCAGTTTAGTTTGGTGAAAAGTTATTCATTATTTCAACGAATGCTAATCATTACTGGAATCTTTTCTGTAGGTGTAGTAGATTTACTACAATCTGGGCGCAAGGAAAATTTATTACAGTGGAACACACTTTTACTACATTTTATAATTTTAAATATCAACTTCTTTCAACTTTTTAATTATAGTGTACTATTGTGAAATTCGTTTTGTTTGTTTCTTTCTGTTGGTTGCCTGATGTTGTTGAGTTGACAATTTAACATTTGTACGTTAGGCTGGGCATACACATCAACGAGATAATAACAAAAGGAGATGAATTCGCATGTATAATACACGTATCTGAACATAGCTGAAATCTCTTGTGCTATAGTGTTCATTTTGGTGTTGTTTTTTTTTTGTACTCAGCCATTTTTGGTCCTCGTTGTCAAATTGTTGTTTACGGTTATTTGTAAGTGATTATCTGGGTACATTTAAGTGAAAATTTTATAAGAAAATTAAATTAATAATCGGAAAGTTGTGTAACAAAAACACTTATTAAAAGGGGAAAATTAGTGTTGTGCTAAAACAATTAAAAATCAGAGCAACATTACTTAAAATGAAGTGACGGAATGGAAGGAAAAACATGTGTTGTACTTGTTGTTTTATTGTGTACTATTTGACAGCAAAATCAAATATTCAAAGTAGAAATAAATTTTTATAATAATAATATCTACAAATATATTTGGGACACAGATTTTACAAATTAAATTAAACACCACTTATTTAAAATAAAACATTT
>QYTT01092769.1:0-16277 GCA_006980735.1 Dasypogon diadema
TGAACTTAACACCAAAGTTACCCAGGAACGCAACCCCAAAGTAATGAACACAACCCCGAACTGATGCGGATCAGTGTTGCCATTATAAAATTTCAAGAAAAGCTCGATGAAACTCCATATAAAAAAAGTGACTGAAATACGGAACCGGGAGCTTTCTTTGTATAATTAATATATAGATGAGGTATATTGATCGTATCATAGGAGAGGTATAGGATCAGACCTCTTTTCAAGCAGGTAGGTAGGTGCCTACTTGTTCTATCTTATTAAACGAGTAATATTTCTATATATATTTGTTTGTAATCGTGATCTCGAAAACGGCTCTAACAATTTCGATAAAATTTACAATATAAGGGTTTACGAGAGGAGTATATATTCCGGGGGTTTTGTAGAGACACGTGCGATAAGAAGTCGGGCTGAGCCCTCTTTGTGCTTATTTCATGAGTTTAGGTGGAATGAGAGCCATCTCTTTCTTGAAAACGAGTAAGTTGAGAGAAAAAATGGCAAGAAAGAAATCTGCAAACAAAAATGAGAAAGAAAACCAGTTTTGTGCATGACTCAAAAACTGCCTCGTATGATTTGTGCGGGAAATTCTATTTACTTGCACAAAAGGGAATAAGAAGAGCAGAAACTTCCTTGTAAAAGAAGGCACCATAGAATAAAACAATGTCTATTGTACGTCACGGCGTGATTTCCGGAACATAATTCGAGTAAGTGTACTAAGTGTGTTCGTTCTCCGTTCAACAGGTGTGGGCTGTGATAAGCACTGCAGTGATATGACCTCAAAAGTGATATGCAATACGGTTGCTTACCTCCGTGACGTCACAAGTCTCCAGCGTGGAAAGCGTGGGCGCTTACGACAAGGATTACGTGCACGGGTAATGACCCTTTGGTGTGAATATTCAAGTGCGGTTCGATGTCGCTGACAGTTATGTGAACCCGGTAAATTTACATCTGAGGACAGGTGTGGGGTTTCCACCCGGAAGTATTTTCGCCGTGAATAGTGCCGTGTCATGGGATGTAGTGGTGACATGTAACTCCTTCTCCTAGAACAGAGAGTGCTAGTGCTGCGAAAATCTATACGTACTGCGTTAAAAGTGTTAGTGAAGCGAAATTCTAAGACCGTAAAGAAAGCACAGGTGCCGTAAAAAGTGGTGGTGTTGTAACAGACCGGCAGATGCTAAGAGGGAGATATCTCCTCCGTTTACTATGGAGGAACTCGTGGAAGCCTCCCGCGGCATGCAATGCGGGAAGGCACCAGGGCCGGACGGGCTTCCGGCGGAGGTGCTAGAGGCCATATGTACAATGCCTGCCTGAAAGCGAGAGTCTTTCCACCCCGCTGGAAGGCAGCAAGACTTGTGCTGATCAGCAAGGGCAAGGGGCCAGCGGACTTTCCGTCAGCGTATAGGCCCCTCTGCATGCTGTATACCGCCGGCAAACTCCTGGAGCGACTGCTGAAACCTCGCCTCCAGGCGGCAGTTCAAGCCGCTGGAGACCTTTCCGAGAGGCAATACGGCTTTCGGAAAGGGAAGTCCACAGTGGACGCTATCCGGGAGGTGGTGGAGGCGGCCAGGGTCACAGAGCGGGTAAATCACTCTACCCGCCCTGTGTGTCTGCTGGTCACACTGGACGTAAGGAATGCGTTCAACTCGGTCAGATGGGCTGACGCGTTGGATGCGTTGGAGCGAGACTTCAGGGTACCAGAGTACCTCCTCCAAATAATGGGGGATTACCTGAAGGATCGCTCCATTACCTTCGGCACCGAGGATGGCCCGAAAACGAGGGTGCTCTCGGCAGGGGCGGCCCAGGGCTCCATATTGGGTCCCGACATATGGAACTACACATATGACGGGATCCTGCGTATGGAAATGCCGGAGGGGTCCTTCCTGGTTGGGTACGCCGACGACATCGCGGCGGTAATTATCGCCAGAGATGTTGAGATGGCCCAGCGGTGGCTCAAGCAGGTGATGCGTCGGGTCGGCTCCTGGATGCGCGACCACGGGCTAGAGCTGGCTCTGGCAAAAACCGAGATCGTGCTACTCACGAAAAAGCCCATCCCGCTTATGCGGGAGATGCGTGTGGGGGACGAGGTAGTCCGGACCAAGGCGGCCGTGAAGTACCTGGGGTGAGCCTGGACTGCAGGCTCACCTTTTGTGAGGAGATCAGGGGGAGGGTAGATAAGGCGGCCACGGTAGTGGCCTACGCCTTAAGGGCGTAGCAAGAGAGAAGGGAAGGAGAGTCGCGGGGCCGGTGGACAGCGCGGCTCATACCGCAGCTGGATGGCTGGCTGAACCGTCGGCATGGTGAGGTGAATTATTACCTCAC
This sequence comes from Dasypogon diadema, assembly GCA_006980735.1. Lineage (NCBI taxonomy): Eukaryota > Metazoa > Arthropoda > Insecta > Diptera > Asilidae > Dasypogon > Dasypogon diadema. The sequence continues at coordinate 2,323 of QYTT01092769.1, forward strand.
GCAAATGCTGACGGGACACGGGCACTTTCAGGCTTTCCTTCATAGGATAGGGAGGGCGCCGGATGCCGCCTGTGTCTACTTTGACTCCCCTTCGGATTCAGCCCTCCACAATATTGTTGGGGCTATGCTACAGAGTGAGCAGGAGTGGGCGAGGGTTGCCTCCTTTGTGGAGGCGATCCTCAAGCAAAAGGAGAGGGACGCTAGTCTTATGCGCCTGGCGGGGCGTGGGATTGGCGTTCCCCTGGGGAAGGGGGGATTGGTAGGGAGGGGCACTGACCTGCCGTGCCGTACTTGCATCGCTCTCCTCTGGAGCCTAGCTTGGGTGCCCTAGGGGGGAGGGATGCGAATCCGATTCCCCGGTGGAATATGGGCGCCTCTCGGGGGAGGAGGGGCGCTGACCCTAAGCTTCCATGAGGAGCGGGGGGCTAGCGCCCCTCTTAACGTCCTGCGATGGACTGGGGGGGGCTTGGAGAGAAAGAGGGATATATCAGTATTGTGAGAAGACTCCGGTGCCAAACGCTAATAGCAATGCAACGCGTCTACAGGTGAATACAGGTTTGATGATATTACTTCGCTTTTCGCAGGTATCTTCCGCGAGTGAAGTGCCCCAATGCTAATCGATTTTCTTAATCAGGAGAGCTTCAGTGGGTTAGGTGAAATATTACATAACTGGCTCTAGTTTTTCTGCTTCCCGACTGATTTAGCCGGTATTCTTATCCGGACCCGACTAATTTAGCCGGTATTCTTATTCGAACCCTTTCTTATCTTTGTCTTTTGGTGCATTGACAAAATATTTCGCAACAATGGAGTGCGAGAGCAACGAAAGCAAATAAAGGGATATGCAAAACAATAGGAAAAGCCAAGTGAGACGTTTGCTTCGTTTTCATTGCAGTTTTTTCACTCTTGATTTAAGGAGTTTTATGCAAATCAGATTTGTTTAGTCGCTAAACTGAGCAAGAATCTTGATCGATTTCCACTGGCTGGAAAATTTCTTTTATCTCTTTTTTTACATTCCTCGTACATTCTTAAAAAATAGGTAATTCCTTTAGAGATCTTCAAATAAGTTTGTTAGGAACACAAGTAGTTATCCTTGAATTCATTTCTATTTCCTAATTCTTGCTGCTAAAATTTATATCACTAAAATATTCCTCGGGTATTTCCTGTTTAGTTTTTAGACTAAAGTACGTGGGAATTGCGGAGAATATTCCAACTTCCGTAACAATACTAAAATCTGTTTAGCTTCTTGGCATTCCAATTATACTTAGTACTAATATAAGTTTTTATAATCTCTTGTGGCCAATAAATTAATACTATACCCACAAAATACTAATTCTCAAAAATTAACCCACAGAATTTTTCGAAATAAACAGCCCGATTGTTTGCACAATGTCCATCAAAAATGAAATTAATAAAAACCTACATTTCACAGTGGACAGTCTACTATAAAATTGGAGACCCCCATTCAACGCGAAAGTGATCATTGTTACGACGAGATCTAGTTAAGTGCCTAAAGTAAGAGCAAGTGATGAAAAACATTTTGTCGAATATTTCGCCACTCCCCTTTCACACTGCTGCCATTCCCAAGTTGTCAACGAACTGAACAGATCTCAAACATTTCATCTTGAAGTCAATAAATTTTCCACGTCAAGTGAGCTTGCTGCTGAGGTGATTAGCGTTGTGCTGCTGAAACTTCTTCAAAGTTCTTTGTCCAGCTACAAGGAAAACACATTTGCATTAGAGAATGTCCCCACAGACTTGAAGTGTTCCGTGAATTTTCCTAAAAAATAAAAGAGAAAACATTAAAAGGAAAAGCACTTTGACGCCATCAGCCAATAGAACAAAATATCTCATGACTTACTGCTACTTGGGAGCCCCGCATAAAGCTGTTCTTCTCCGCCTTGCAACATGTGTCACTTTTTCTTCGGATCCAGGCAGATAACTGTACCTGGTAAACATGCGCCTGCGCAACATTTTCACTCCACGAAATTCCGTCAGATGTCCCTGGTTACCCATTTGTGATAATCGATTTCTTGAACAGTTCACCTCAACCTCACCACTGGCGAGAGCATAGGTTGATCAGAAACGCACATATCTGTCTCGTCGTAGCAAATGCTGGGCAAGCGTACAAATCGGCTTGCGTGGTTCCCGTTCATCTCTTTTACTCTACCTGGGCACTTGGCCCCTAAACTTACCCAGCGATTCAGACGTACGTTTGACTTCGCTGAGAGAGGGTCTCGGTTCGTCTGTTAGTTGTTCGTTCACTTATTCCCACATATTTTGCTGCAACTGGCTGACGCAGGGTGAAGAAAAAAAAAGACTGTAAACCCCCTGTGAGAAAAAAAACATCGAAATGCAAAAAGTATGCCGTTATCCTTGTGCGAACATAAATCTTACCTGAGTGAAGTTTAAAGTGCGCTTTACGCCTGGAATGTGTGGATTAGAAGTTGAGTTCTCTGCTATTGTGTGCGGGTAAATGGAATAGAAATCTGCAAAAGGCGAGGGTTTCATGTTTATTTAAGGTATAAAAAAATTGCTGTATGTGGTGAGTTGCGAAGATTGTCTGTGATTGAAATGCATTTCTGCTTTCAGTGATTTGGTGTCGATAAGATTGAAGTGAAAAAGAGTTATTTTGTGGTTGTGCTCGCGATAAGTAGATGTATGCGCCCCGGCCCATTGTGGCTTGACTTGCGATCCGGTTCCGGGTTGACCTTTGTTTTGTTCTTACTAGGATACTACGGTTCTAGTACTCATTCAAAATGGGATAATGGCGGACAGGACCATCGAAAAGAATCCGAAGGTTAGTTTTTGGCACAGGTAAACACTGCCTAAATACAATTTATCTTCATCTGTACAAACTTTATCAGTATTCTTAGTTTTTTTTGGTGGTTTTATCAATTGTTTCTGTCAAGAGAGATCAATATGCCTTTATTTCTGCACAAATTGTTTCCATTCATGTCAGCATCTAGTCGTGGAATTCCCTAACCCTTCTTTCTCCCCACAACTGTGTTTTTTATCGATTACCCTCTTCACTTCCATTTTCTACCCTTGTAACCCTTTCTTAAATCGAAATTTTCCCTTCATTTTTATCTGTTTCGGACTCAAGCAGGGTCTCGTGCATGCCACCGTCACTCTAACCAATCTCTTTCTTAGCCAAGTGTAAAATGTAAAAAAATGCTCTCATTACGCTTTATTTTCCCCATTTTCTTGACCGTTTTCCTTCTTTCATTTTTAATCTTCCCTTCCATCTCTGCTTAACATTTCTGTTGAAATTTTTCTTATTTTCTTGAATTTCGTGTCTTCTTGTGTAATTTCGACTCAGATGAAAGAAAAAAAAGCACAAATTCTGACTATATAAAAAGAAAATGTAAAAAAGTTGCTGGTCATTGCGTGCTAAGCGGACCGGGCTATTCCTCTTCTCCTCGCAGCTGGCTTTGTTGGCCCAGCGAACTTGGTTGGGGCCACTCTACTCTGTTCACTGGTCGGTCACTACTATGCCATGATGTGTTTGTTCATGGTCTAGTGAAAAAAGTGTCAGCCCTCAAAATGAATTATTTCGGTTTCACATACCTAAAGGGCAGCAGAAAGGACTTATTCGCTACATGTAAGCGCCCTTAGCTATCCCATGAAAAGTGATGTATGAACTTCGGCTGCCGTCCAGTCCAGGGCTGATAATGGGGTTAAAAGTACTCAGCTGTAATTTCTTCTCCCGCACCCGAAATAAAAGGAAGGGAGATTTTTTCTTTTATGATTTTTCCTGAATTATAGCTCAAGGGGAAAATTTCCGGGGGAGAATGAATAAAACACATTTGATACACGATTACATACCACGCGTTTGATTTTAATTCTAAAAATACGATTAAATCTGATTAATGGCTCTTGATTTTTACAGCAAAATATATGGAGGTCTTAAATATAATGGCACAACTTTTGAAGAAGGAAAATCAAGTGATGTATAAGTGGAAAGTTGTAATGACCATTAGAAGTTCAATTTTTCTTCCTAACAAAATGGGAAAGAATATGTTCTTTATGCTTCACTTCAACATACCAGAGTGCATACTGTACATTAGATGAATGAACCTGGCCCACAATATTTTTTTGGAAGAAGATATGATGTGATCTGGTTTTTGGGAAATACTCTGATTAGTTTATTCTCAATGTTTCGGGACACTCAACCACGTATTTGACGAAGCTTTGAAGAAAACCAAAAACAAACCAACTTTTATTGAAAAATATGTTCATGATATCCTATGTGCATGTGATTCCTTCCAAATTGATCTCAGGTAAGCTTGCTGGAAGGTGTAAATTAATTATGATTAACTGCAGTTAGTTCTAGCTTTTGTCGTAAAGTTAGGGGCTTCCCCGACTTGGATCGGTTTGGTGGTTTTCTGAACTGTCGTATTAATTTCTCCCAAGTTTTTGTGAAGGGAAGGTGCCCTTTAATAAAGTGGTAATTATTATTGTTGTAGAGTAATTAATGGATCTATGCGTTACAAATGTTGATTCAAAACTAATATACCCTATGGGGTATAAGTACAAAGCTGCGATAAAGCAAAAAGGTCAAGCAACCCTTCCATCAACATCTCCAGAAATCCATGATTCATCACTTCCAGGTCCTGTAGTAGGAAGCACACTATAAAGCTCACACTGTCTCCTCCAGTGAAATGAGTTGTCTTACGAAAGGGAATGGATTCTCACCTTCCATGAGATGCATTCCGCCTGCCTGATGGTATACTTCCATTTCCCGCTGGGAATGAACAAAAAATATGAAGACATACTAAGTAATTTGAATTGAAGTGTAAGAGTCATTTAAATTCTGTAGTTGTTTAATCGAGAAAGACCCTAACATCAAACTTTTAAAATGACTTTTTAATGTTAAATTATTGAGCGTAGATAAATGTATCTTTTCCAAAAATTTAAGAGCCATACATTCAAAACTTTAGTTTAGAGTTTATGGTTTTATTAACAGTTTTGCAAACATGCGCATATTTTATGATAGCCCTAACACGCTGCAGTCCGTAACATAATTGGGGAGTTGCGTGCAATAACGGCGTAAGTCGTTTTATGCTGTTATTCAGTAAATAAATTTTATGAAAAGACTCGGTCCTCGTTAAATCTGCATTTTAATATTTTGAAACGAATAAAATTAAATTTTGAAGTTGCAGATTAAAATTTCGAAAATCGCAATTTTCGTACTTGACGTTATTATTGCATGAAATTCCTCCTAAAAATTTTTGAATTTTCTAAAGAACTCGGAGAGTTATGACTCAATAAAACAACTTGGTTGTCTTCGGAAAATCTCGTATTTGAGATTTGCAAAAAATAATATGGATCGGGATTGGAAAAAAGTGTTTCCTTCAGTAATTTTTAATATACTGTTGTAGCAATACTAAGCATCTAACTCCATGATCTTAAAAAAATCTCCCCAATATTCCTCTCTAAGAGAAAGTTTGATATAGGAAGCCCACTGGATGATGAGTAAAGACTATTAGAAGTCTTAGAACAGCAATTAGTACCCTTTCTAGTGTGGCATAGCAAAAAGAAGTTCATTTTTCAACACGTTAATGCAGCTATCCACATCAGTAAAATTACAACAGATTGTGTTAATGAAATGAATCCATGCAGCTCCTTGTGTGGCCCCCGCGTTTTCTTGACTGTAATCGAATTGAAAACTTTTTGGAAATTATGTTGCAGTATATTTATGCTAAAAACAAGCAATACAAGTCTTTAAGCCATCTAAAAAGTGCTTTGAAGAAGCATGGGCCGAAGTGGATAAGGAAAATCATGTTTCAACTACCTGGAAAAGGGAGAGCTACAATTAATTATTAATTTTTTCTAATGTTATTCATAATTTTAATTTTGAAATATTGTTTTTACATTTACATATTATGTGTAAAATATTTTTATTAAATTTTGTGATTTTAAATTACTAGAATTTTTATTTCAACTTTACATATCTTATTTTACTATTACCGATCTCTGTATTGTTGGAGTGTACCTATTAGCGATTTTTGGTGTACTCATTACCTTCATTTAATAAGAAAAGACAATTTCAGGAAGTAGTTTTCTTCAGACATATTTGTATAGTTAAAAAAAAAAAACAGAAAAAAATCTTAATATTCATTAGGACAAAACATAATAACATATTCATAAACTAAAACAAATGTTAAGTAAATCCGTACCAAATAAAATTATGAGGAATAAGCCTTCATTATTTTATTATTTGTTTTAAAAGTCTTCTTTTGCGATATCATGGTGTTCTCTATTGTTAATGAGTTTTGGAGAATCAATTCTTAGAACTATTTTTTTCAGCACACCAAATAATATCGTCCTTTTCTGGCCATTTCCAGGGGGGACCAATCATCCCCATCGTTTTTATTTGGTACTCTCTTTTGTTTTGTGAATTACGAACATTCATTATAATGCCAGGAAATAATTCCTGTTCGTAATTCACAATGACATATTGTTCCACTTTAAAATGATCTTCATTTTCTTCACTTTCCTTTCTGTTTTTTGGAACATCCTTCCTGTTTTCTCTATTGTTCTTTCTATTTTTCAACTGTTTTTTTATTTTTATTTTTTGGATCTTTTTTCCCTTGTTTTTCAATTTTCTTCCTTCTTTGGTATTCGATGAACTCATCTGATACCACAACAACCGAAGTGACTATTCCTTTTCATCTTTTAGTCTCAGGAGTATCCTTTTCTCAGGCCAGAAAATGGCGAAGGCATTTTATTTTGAGGACAATTTAGCGTGTCTTTCACAGTGGTTTTGTGATACTCTGCCCAAGTTGAAGAAACCTTCAAAGTAAGGAGATTTTCCCTTTGAACGAAACCATCAGGAAGGACGGTATTCCCTTTGAACGGAACCATCAAGAAGGAAGTAGCAAAAAGGATTATTAAAGATATTACAATTACAAGCTGAGGTTACTTACCATTAACAAACCAAGATTCATCTAACCCAAGAGATAAATTACTGGATATATTTATTTGAATTATGATCCATATATTAGTTAATTCCTGAATTTCTTCAAGGGCATCGTTTTCGGATGTAACTTTGGTATGCATGGTCCTCCAAAATTGAAATAAATTTTGATCTTAAATTGTCCCAAAATATGTACGATCCCATCTTTGATAATTATTTTTTAATTTCCAATCATGTACCAATTTTACTCATTCTTTCAAGTCAAGTAGAAGTGTAATATGAGTCCGTCAACTTATAGTATGATAAGCAAGCTGTATTTATTGTCTGCTTTTCCTAGGCGCTATTCTCTAGGAAATTGAGCCATTATTAATGCCATCAGGAATCCTCAAAGCAAAAATGATCATTTAATATACAAATTTTCCTTCTGCATTAGAATCCACAAGAACCATTAGACATTGTTTCTTTCGGATTTAAAAAAAGGCAGTCTCGTCACAATTGAAAATTCTGTATTAGTATTACAGAACATCAGGACACTTTCGATTTATATAATCATAGAACGATTCGAACAATTGGCGAATTTGAAATTCGGTTATTTTCGACCGACTTATGGTCAAATTTTGCGCCAATCTTTGCGAAACATTCTGATGTCTTTACAGGAAATTTTCAAACTATCAGCGTCCTAGTTTTTCTTTTGGAAATTTATTATCTAATCCTAGTTTTTTAGTTAAATGTGTAACACTTTCAATCAGTTGCACTTTTGTCACAGGATATCCAATTTTCCCAAAGTGCAGAATACACTTTTCAATGTGATTCTTTTGCTCCTTAGAAAACACTGTTTGTGCTCCACAGTTTCTTTCGGGATATTTATTTTTTCTTTTATCCCTTAAAATGGTCTTAGGAATCTTATATAATATGGATGCCTTATAAACTGACATTTCCATTTTTTATTTTATTAACGGCCCTTTCCATTACATCCTTTGTATATTGTTTTTTTGTTTTAACTTGTTGTTGTCAAAATATATCATTTAAATTTCCAGTTACGTCGGCAATTCAGAAAGATGGAAAATATTTGAAATTCGTAAGAATTCGGAGTTTTCGTAATAAATAATTCGTTTATCTGAATAGTTTATTCAAAATTTTTTCAAAACTTAATTTACAGAAATCTCAAATATTTTGTGTCCAAAAATGTATACGATATGATATTTCAATAACTTTTATTTTAAAAAATAACAATTTTCTTTAATGCAAAAGTAAATGTTTTTAATCCTGCAATTTTAATATTTAAGAGTACATGAAAAGTTTGATAAAAAAAATTCTTCACAAATAGAATATGAATATGTACAAAAAATCATTAAATCTAAATTTCTAGAACCCTTTGTTAATCGCTATCGCTAGTGTAATCCAAAAATGCCCCTAACTTAGTAATTTCCTTTTAGGAAGCGAAAATCCTTCCCCGAAGATTTTCTCTCGATCAGTTCTACGACATGCTGCGTTCAATTCCTTGAAGAATTTTTCATAGGAATTTAAATACTTAGTTATTTCTGTTTAATATTGTTTTAAAAGGAAATTTTTTTACGTAAAATAGGTTTCAAACTTTTTCCAAATTTAGAATATATTCTATGATACATCTAACAGCAATGGCAGGTTTTTGAAAAGATCAAATGATATAGATTAACATTAACATTAACTAATAAATTAACATTAACATTAACTAAAAATCTGCACTTATTTATTTAAAATAGGACGAAAAACAATTCATGATATAATTTATGAAAAAATAAAATAAAATAAAAGATTTATATATTTTTGGCGACTTTCAATTATTCGATAACTCTTGACAGTGTCGATTCTCGTTTAGTATACCCAGCGAGCCTTCGTACAAAATCGGAGTCCACTTTTTTTAGGCAATAATTTATTATGACAATAAGCTGGTTTATGTTTTTTGTTTTCAAGCATAGTTAGCACACACGATAGTTTTGACATAAGTCCAAAAGTCTTTAATAACTCGAATTTCTGGAACTTTGGCAGGTGAATCAAACTTATCCACGAATTCGATTCTTTCTTCTCGAAAATGATCCACTATAATTTTTGAATATTGTGAGTTTGCCTAATTCGGCTAAAAGACGAATTCACCAAATTTATACTTAGCCTAAATATAGGGAATGAAGATTCCTCTGATACAATTATCTAGATGTGTTTTAGCATTGATTGCCTAACCAGATTAATGGTTGACTGAGTCCCTTTGATCCAATTGCAAACCATACCGAAGATTTTTCTTCTTAAATTTAATTTCAAGAGAAGTTACAGACACATCAGTGCGGTGGTGGATCAGCTCTGGTTTGCGGTTATTTTTCCGCCTCTAATGGAGTCAGAGCTTTAAAATTCCTAAATCCTATACCACGGGTTAATAACTCTATTTCAATATTTTAAGAGAAAATTTAGTACCTAGTACTGGAAATCTGCGTATTTTACGATGCTTTTATTTCTATCGAGATAACGATCCTAGATATGCAGTACAAAATTACCGATTTTAGGATATACAGGGTGTTTGGTATTAAAACGGCAATACGTTGGCAAATGGTAGGGAATGTTAAGACAAACAAAATATTGTATGGGAGGGGGGGAGGGGATTTGCAAATGCTTCGTTTGGGAGTGAGAGGCGAATTTCTGTATTCAGGCACTAGTTTCACTGAACACCCTGTAACTTTTTTACCGAGAGCCGCATGACCAATATTTAAACGCCATTCCACAGAGAACCCTTTACCTGTTCCAACGAGTCTACAAACAACTCTGTGCCCCTCTCTGAGCGGGAGCTATAAATCCTTCAAATTCAAAAATTGGTCAAATTTCAAGTGATTTTTTCAAATTTTGGCGGTTTTCCCCCCAAAATGCCCCATTAACCTACCATTTTTACTGATTATTTGAATCCCTCTAAACTTCCCCTTTATTTTGGTATATGACTTGTGTACAGTTATTTCATAGCCTATGGAGGATATAAGGTAGTATGTTAGTCCCCTTCAGGGTATTTAATTGCTTACTTGGTACTTGCTCTGAACTAATTGTTACCTCCGTAGTAGCCACGGGTTTCACCAAAAACGAGTTCTGATCAACTGCACTTTATTTAACATTAAATTCGCTATTTGTAAGGTGAATCTGTTGATTTCAGCAGTGTGTTATAATAATCTTAAATCTAGGTACAGAGTAATATCAAGTACAGTGCCCACGAATATCACCGGTATACCGAGAAATTTGTCGTGATAAATTTGCCCGTGCACAAGCTGCATATCCGATGTCACAAGCCAGGGAATTTTTAGTCTTGATAAGAGCAAATATTCCTTTACGAACAAGCTGCATATCAAATTTCACTGTGTGGATGCCAAATGCAATTCCGGTGAAATTCTTACAATTTAATTATTCGAATTTTTGGGTTCATGCTTTATTTTGCAGAAACTAACCCTCATATCTTGCAAGAGAAATGGAAATCTTTGAGAAGACATTGACAATCGAAATTGTTCTACAAAACTGCAGTCTATTCTAAATAATTCATCAGCGTACAAGTGCTTGGAATTTTTCACACCAAACAACTAAAGCATTCCAATAAGACATTCTGTTTCAGTAGTATTCATAAATGTTGTGTAAGTTTCTGTACAGTGATCTATGATCCACAGATCTCCATATAGCCAAACAACCACGATCTATGCAATCTATCCATGCCTGTGTAAAAATTGGGATTCCTCAGACTTTCCTCTTCTATCTCACTGTAGTCAAAATTTTGTTCATTATTTGTATCTTTTGATCTGATTGACGACGTTCATTATCTGCAATTTTCCTCTCTGAAAACTTTCTCTAATCTTCATCTTTCTGGATCCTTCGAGTCGATATTGTTATTCTTCGTAACTCCTGGTAAAATATACAAACGTAGCACAAGTAACAATATTCATTACAAGTCAGTTTACTTCATACAATAATTTATAGCAAAAAATAAACAAACAAAAATTTTCTTGTACGAATTTACTTTAATGGGTGATACTATCTTGATCGCGCCAACGTCGCGAGATCGACTGAGGAATAAGCAATTGAAATTAGGTAGCTAAACAAATAAAGCCGAATCAAATTTATAAAGCCCAAAAGAGGTTTAGCGCATTTTCTAAAAGGTCAATCGCACAGATTAAGAAAGTCTTTTTAGATTAATTTATATGGAAATTGCGTAAACCATTTTTGATATGTTCAACAAATGTGCAACAAACACGAAATTGGGTAGAACAATATTATTATTGAGCAGTTTATCGACACTTAAAATACTAGATATGTATGTAGATAAAAAATTAAAAGAATTCGAACATTAAAAGAAACAGAGGTTTTATTGCTGAACGATTAGATGGATTTTTTTTTCTAAACATTCAACTCCTGGCTAAGGTAACTCGACCCAATATAATATGTTCATATTAAAATTATCTTTACATTAGTGTATATAATTGCAATGACAGGTAAAGTTAATTTAAATGTTTCCAATAATGGTTATTTGATAATAGTATGATCGTGACACGTTAGAATTGAAATCTTCAGCTTATAATAAATTAGATAATTGAAATCGTATTCAGATTGTGAATTTTGTGTTCACTTTTTGTTCAATTAATTAAAAGTTTTGTAAACGATCAATTATCTCAATATAGTCATTAGAATTGCAAATAAATTCGACTGTATACAATATACTAAATGGCGAAGCAGGTTTTAGCCAAAGTAGAGCTCCGTAGGCAACTAATTTGTATTACCGTGCAGAGTTATAAGAGAACATGACGTAGACTAAAGATTTCACTTGGTTGAAACTTTATTGGCGTGAATTCTGAGGTAATTAATTATTAAGCGTCTTATGGCCTTATTTTACAGACCTGCTGCTCTATCGATTGTAGAAAATATTTTGATTCTTCCTAATATTTACAGGTTAAAAATTTCGATCGAATATTTGACTTATAAAATTGCTAACTATTCAGCCTATGGTATTAAATCTGATGCCGCCGAAATTTATTAAAATTATTCCAGCAAACCATCATCGTTCCGGTACTCAAAATTGTTTCCTCTGGCGTGATTTCAGATTTCCGGCCTACAAGCACCCCATGCTACCTATTTAATGCACTTGAGGCACTAATGTGTGATTAGTTACAAATATATCTGGACAGTAAGCCAGTGTGGTAATATCTGGCTATCTGTGTTTTGCTGAAAGAAATGAAATTTATTTTTGATATAACCTAAATCATCATAAGCTGCTCAATAAGATCTCTATCGAATTCAAACTGAGTCAGACGACTGTCAGAGCAGGCTCAACAAGTAAAATTAGAAGGTCCTTTGTCTTCAATCATCTGGCGTTCCCCAAGGCTCCGTACTTATCCCCTGCTATACATGAAATTATCCATCGCTTTAGTATAGACATGATGCTGAAGACGTCGAACATTATATGCCTAACCTATTCGTGTAATGTAGGAATGTACCTGTAGATAATGATTTCAGTTTAAGTCCCATAAAATTTTGCTATGTGATCATTACTCGCCCTGACATTGATGTATTGACTTCCCCTCTGTAACCACACAAAGAAGACTGTGGCTATTTGCTGCATTGTTGACAAGATCGACTTAAATGAATCATACCATTCTTTACACTCGGAAACTTAGTATGTCCATTAATATAGACTCTTCAAGCTCCAACATAATGGAGCATACAATGATTGTATAAGATTTTTCGTTCGTCTTACATTGTCATGACCATATTTCCCCATATCGTTCCTCTGTCTAGATTATTCTTTAAAATTTTACCTTGATTACAGATTATTAGGTTCTCTTCACAAAACAATTTTCATTAGAAAAGTAACCTATATGCATCCTACTTTGTTCAGAGTTTTCTAGCCCTGTGTATGAGTTCAGTTGGGGTATTTATTAGGGATCGGTTTAAAATTCTATCGAGTGTTGGCGCATCATAATTCTGCATGTAAATTTCAGTAAACTTTTATTATAATCTTTTCATTTTTTATTGTATTTATTTTTGTTTAATAGTTAAATATTTTTCTTAGTTCATACATATTACGATATTTTTATCATTTCCGTTTAGTTAAATATGTAACACCCATATACACAAAAGATTGTTTATATATTGATGTACTTATTAACATGAAGCACGTCTCGACATAGTCGGCATTGGTGGTAGTTTATCTCACTGATATTACCTTTTTTACATTGCAACATGTAGAAAAAATTGTAAATGCATCATTTGAATTGATTGAGTCGAATTTAGAAGTGCCACAATTGTAGTAAAATCAAACAGTACGGAGTAGAAAATTATGATGCGAAAATTGTAGTAAAAATAGTACAAATGTACTAGGGTGGCAGCACTGAATACAACTGCTGCAAATATATTTTTCTATTGTGGCAGAAATAAGCGTCCTTTTGTACATCTTTTGGGTAAAACTAGTTGTGTACATGATAGGTCCCAAATTGGGTGTAGAATGGAGTATACGTTTTTGATTTTGTGAAATTAGAATATATAGTGTGAGGAGAAAACAGAATCTTTGAGGGACGAGTAAAACAACTGTTCACTGTACGCGGTGACTTTATTGACTGACTATCGATACACTTTTTTCCTAGCTGCACTCTAAAATCTAAATCGATGACCGTTACAGATTTATTGACAAGAACTAGTGGTGGCTACTGGCATTGCCACTAACACAAATTTATATTGAAATTTTTTAAATAGAATAGAATAATAACAGAGAAGCATTAAAATCTCTTACAATTCGGTCATCCTGACTATATAATCGTCTCGATTATTGTCACCATTCTTTTACAAGTAGCTATATGTTATGTAATAATTTCTTGAATAATACACTTTAAAATTTACACTAATGTCTATAGTTTAATTTAACACATTAAAAGTTGTTGTGTGCGTCATAGCATTTATAATTTCTTTTATCACAGATGAGGAAAAAATTCATAAAATTTTAAATAATAGCATGCAAAAACAATTGTCTCTTTATTATTATTAACCTACC
>QYTT01092775.1:0-11503 GCA_006980735.1 Dasypogon diadema
AAACTAGATGCAAGGCTACGCGCATTCACATGACATATGGAAAAATTACCTGCATTTTTTTCTACATAACTCTTTAAGAATTGTCTTTCATCTATGACGTCACTATTATCAAGTGATAACACTACATAAAGAACCGCTGGCAGCCCCCAAACGATGCGATAAAAACATTCGCTGAACCTTAATGTAAGAATCTTCGTGTAGACTTTCCAAATGTATAAAGCAAAAAGAAATTAGGAAACTAGGAAAATTTTTTAAGAAAGATAAAGAGCTAAATTTATCAAAATTTAAAATGAGAGTGAAATTTAAAGAATTCATATTATATATTCATGTACATACAAACTCAGCATTGATTCCAATGTGATATTATTACTGCACCTACTCTATCACTTCATGGAAATAAGTTGATCTGATGATGTGACCTTGATTGCAGAACTATCCCTGTTTTGATCCACTCTAATATAAACAAATCCATTGTTCGTAAATACAGTTGATATCTTCCGTTGACGTTTTAAACTCATTGCTTCACGGAACAATGCCTGATTTTTCGTTGAAAGACTTTCCCGTATGAATATATTTCCACTGCCAGCAAAACCAATACTTGAAAGGTTGGGCTTACTCTTCCTCATTGCAGCAACAAAGCGAAATTTATCATTAGGGCAAGAGAACTTGATAATAATTGTTGACGTGTTGTATAGAATTACAGTGATAATAAAAATATCACATGTTCTAGTGACTTTCTTCATTTTTCCGATAAAATGGTATGTATATTTCCAAAGATGTGAAATGTGTTACTATATGGATATTAAACAGAGATATAGACATATGATCTCAATTCACATCTGCATAGCACGTACAGACATATTAAATTGTAATTGGTTAAAAACTAGAAGGAAGAAGTGCAAAAATATGTAGCACTGTGTCCTATAAAAAACTGTCTTCTGCTATACTTTATGGCAAAATTTAAACTTGCTTGTGTAATGGCGGCGATAGGAAATTGTAAATTTTGCAATTTTGAATATCATGAGAAGTAATATTCACATGTTTATACGTGTCATCTATATTGAGATTATAGCTATATTCGCTTTGATATATAATTAAAGGAAATTCAGCTTGTCCGCAAATGTCATATATCCTATAGCGGGGTATATATATAAATTATGTGAAATCTAGCTAAAATTTCTCTCAGTGTACAAGACAATTGATGCTGTCTTAAAAGTCGTTTACTATTATTATTATTTTTTTAAAGAAAGGCGCGCGCGAGTGAGCAACTAGTCTGTTAGTTTTTGGATTTTTTCCGTATATCATGTTTTCCGGTTTTCGAATTGTCTGGACTTAGATATACCGGCTTTTG
This sequence comes from Dasypogon diadema, assembly GCA_006980735.1. Classification (NCBI taxonomy): domain Eukaryota; kingdom Metazoa; phylum Arthropoda; class Insecta; order Diptera; family Asilidae; genus Dasypogon; species Dasypogon diadema. The sequence goes on from QYTT01092775.1 coordinate 1,352, forward strand.
ATATCACAACTTTCGTGTCTCATTAACAAAATACTTTGATAATCTCTCAATGTCGACCACGGAATTAGAAATGCAGTAGGACTTCTTTATACGAGAAATGTTAAATGGATTTAAGAACCTGTTAAAACGCAAATTTTGGTTTATTGTATAAACGGCAGTCTTATTTGAGTATAACTCCAATCCATTTGAGTATAACTCCAATACTCCTGTTTGTACTAAAAACCGGTTTACATGATAATGAAAAATCGGTTTTTGTTTGTCGTGTAAACTGAGTATAAGTCGAACTTTTGTTACTCGAATTTTATTCACTGGTGTTTTACCTAACTCGAGCAAATTTACTTTGGCAAATGTTAATTCTACTTACAGAAGTTTCACTGTATTTACTAGTCTTGTAGAGTTCACCTTTCATCTCTGAATCGATGCTAATCTGCTTACATAGTTTAATACGAGTAAGAACACTCTTTACAGATTTTCTTCTGATTTTCTATGAGATTATTTCTATAAAAATTATTAAATTTAATGTGTAGATTATTAAATTCTTGTGAATAAAAAATTGATAAGCTGTATATCACCAGATTTCAAGAAATACTTTTTGGTATTCATATTCAGATTTTCATTCAAAGAATCATAGGTTCACATACAGAAAAGAAATTGAATTATACTTTGAAAGCACTGATGCCTTCACGCATAATAATTTTTATAATAAGCCTTGATAAAATATCATTTCACGTCCACTTACCCGATTTTTTAAATCACATTTAATTCCACATAATCCACTATTAGCATCAAAACTTACACAAATAATTAATTTTAAGCCGGTTCATATACAACACGCGCACCAATTGGGAAAATATCAAAATACACAAGATCATGCTCAGTAACAACAAAATTTCCAACTTAGACGACAGAGTTTTGTTTCATCTCGTACGACTTCTCCTCTCACTTCGCACTCTGTCCATTTAACAAACTAGTAAGGTTTTCCTCTCACTTAGTACCCCCCTCTTCTAAATCTGATTAATTTAAATCCAATCAAATAAAGGTTGAAGCAAGGAAAAAAAGAAATCCTGTTACAGTTTAGAGAAGAGATCATAGGCCTTTCTGTAGATGGTCTTCTGTTGGATAAAGTGGGCAATACGACAGACGGGAATACTAATCGATGAGCATTCTATGTATAATCCAGAGAAATTTGCCAATATTACAAGAGTATCTAGCGAATTAATTAGATGTTTTTCTATTATTTTAACCATTCTAAAGGTGCTTCTTGGAAGTGGATATAAATTATTTCCGAGGATATTCCTGCCCAACAGCAGAGCTGTGCTTATCGTTATACGGAAGTTGGCTTTCATTTACTCAACAGATTTTTACATTGGACCATGTCGATAACTACCAATACAAAGGTAGAGGGAAAACTTCTGTCAGAAGATTTTCGTAGTTTGCTCAAAAGTCCATGGGGGCACCCACGAGTAACCACGAAAAAACATGTATTATAAGGACTGATGACTTAAAAATCTAAAGAATAAAATGTATAAAGCATCTGAATCCAAATTTAACTCTGTTGCTCGTAGAAATTTTGAGGAATTTGCGTTTCTTCATAAGTATTTGTGCCTACCTGTCGAAAGTGAAATTAAAATTAACCCAAGTAGATTTTGTTCACTTGTTAACCTGAAACGATTCAGTGTTGGTTTCCCCTCTTCGTTGTGTTATATCGATCAGGTTTCCGACTCTATTCAAGGCTCATGGAATCTTTTAGCCGAATATTTTAAATCGGATTTTACTGATGATATTATCACTGTGAATTATAATCACTACGATCTATATAATGATTCTAATCTAAATATTGATTCGTTACAATTTGACGTTGAAGAAGTGCTTCGCAGACTTGAAAGTTTGAAACATATCAAACAAATAACACATTACCCAGTGGTGTGTGTTTTCCTCGATTGCTGGAAGCTATCGTATATTTGTCCAATTTATAAATCTGGCAATAAGTGTAATGTTTTAAATTATCGCGGGATTTTCAAAGCGAATGCAGTTCCCAAATTGTTCAATGCCCTTATAAAAGACAAACTTTTCAATGCTATTAAGAAGCATATTTCAGATTCTCAACATGGTTTCTTTTCAGGGAGATCTGCTGTTACCAACCCTTGCCCACATGACAAACTTCGTTTCTGACTCACTTGAGAATGGTCATCAGGTTGACGCGATATATTTTGACATCGTTAAGGCCTTTGATCAGGTTCGATCTGAGGTGATTCTCTTCAAATTAATGAAATTAGGTATTCATTCCTCCATTTTGATTTGGATATTCTCTTTCTTTTTTATCTAATAGGAGGTTGTTCGTTAAAATTGGAGCATTCGAATCATTCGTTTTCTATGTTAACTCAGGTGTACCCCAAGGAAGCCATCTGGGCCCTCTATTGTTTCTAATTTGCTTTGACGATGTAATAAATTGCTTCAAGTTTTCAATATGCCGTCTTTACGCTGAAGATTTGAAGATTTTTGTGCGCATTACTCCTTCAGGACTGTCAATTGTTACGAAAGTTATTGATGTTATTGTTTCTAAGGCTTTTTCTATGTTGGGGTTTATTAGGAGGAACTCTAAGGATTTTGAAGATCCTTATACCTTGAAGTCCTTGTTTGTCTCTCTTGTCAGACCTCACCTGTAATTTGCTTCTATTATTTGGCCCCGAATTACTGCGTGCATGTGGAAAGAATTGAGAGGGTCCAGAAAATTTTCACTCGTTTTGCTATCCGGAAATTAAACTGGTCTACCTCACTGCCTCCTTATAATGCTTGCTGTAAACTTTTGGGACTAAAGACTGTTGTTAGCCGTAGGAAAACTGCTTCCATTGTTTTCATTCGAGATGTATTAGCTTAACGTCCGCACTGTCCGGAGCGGCTGTCCTTAATTGGTATATATGTTCCACTTAGACCTTTGAGGGTAAGGTACTTTCTTTTCGTTCCCCCCACATCGAACAAATTATGGTTTCAGGGAACCGATCACAGCTGCTGTTTTACTGTTTAATAAAATGCTTTGAACTTATCTGATCTTAACATTACCATGAGGAGAGAATTATTTAAATGTAGTTTATCTCAATTGAATTTGTAATCATAGATGTTGTTGTAATTTTTCTCATGTCTATGCTATAAGTTAAGTAGGACTTTTCTATTGAATAGTCACTTATTTAGTTACTTGAATAATTAGTTCTTTAGTCTGTACGAGATTGAACTCTGTAGACTTAACTCAATAAATAAATAAATATTTTATGACTTTATTTTAAATAGGGTGAGAATTAAAATACCATATTTCTTCCGTAAAATATTATGTATTGTATTTAATACTCGCCCTACGTAAAGTAGTCATTATGCAGTTGTTGACGTACGCTCTGGAAATGTTCAGTTGTAGAGAAGGCTAAACCCCCTAGGAGAATCACTATACCCGGTAATGATGATTACACTACTTTACGAACAAAATTTTTTTCTTTTACCCAAAGACAATTAATACTGAATGTGGTTTCTACCTACCCTCTTATTACAAAAATGTATGTCTTATATATTTATCACGTCAAGTTTTTTTAATACACCCTCATTAAGTTATTTCGCTAACTTGTTACTGGTGCTGAGTTAATATTCGCTTTTGTTGTATTAATCTTATAATTAAACATTTTGATTGGTTTTAAAATGGCCTCAAGACAGTGTAAATTGAATCCAAATAAGTTTTGCTATGTTTGTGGTCAAATTATCCTATCAAGAAACAAGAGATATATTACTGAAGCCGTAAAACGAGCCTATTTCCAATATTTCCAAATTTCGGTGACAAATCTTGATAAAAATTGGGTTCCTCGAGTGATATGTGAAAATTGTAGAAGTATATTATTGAACTGGTCTGCAGGAAAAAGAAAATACTTGCAGTTTGGCGTCCCAATGTTATGGAGGGAACCAACAAATCATGCTACTGACTGTTACTTTTGCCTTACCAAAACTTCAGGTTTTAACAACAAAAACAAGAAGTATATACAATACCCTGACATTCCATCAGTCACAAAACCTGTATTGCATTCTGAAGGAGTGCCTTACCCATCATTGCCCAGTACTTCAAGTAAGGCAAATGAACCAGAGTTCATAGAGACTGAAATGGTTGAGCCTACATCAAGCCACGATTCAGATGATCTTCCCGAATTTGAATCTAGATAGTGAACCACATTTGATTTTACAGAGTGAATTAAATGATCTTATAAGAGACTTGCAGCTTTCAAAAAGTAAATCTGAATTGCTTGCTTCACGACTGCAGCAGTGGAATTTACTAGCTCATGATACCCAAGTGACTTTTTACCGCAAAAGGAGTGATAAATTCAGTGAGTATTTTGAATCAAAAGGATGGGTATCAGTATTGCCATGATATTCGTGGACTTTTCAAATCGATGAACCAGTCACACGATCCTGAAGAATGGCGTTTGTTCATAGATTCCTCAAAAGTAAGTCTGAAAGCAGTATTATTGCATAATGGCAACGAAAAACCATCTATCCCCATAGGGCATGCGGTAAATTCTAAGGAATCATATGAGACAATGGCAACGTTAATGAAACTTATAAATTATGAAGAACATAACTGGAAAGTGTGTGGAGATCTCAAAGTTGTAGGGTTACTTCTAGGTTTGCAAAGTGGTTATACCAAATACTGCTGTTTTTTATGCTTATGGGACAGTAGAGCAAGAAGGAACTATATTAAAAAAGATTGGCCTGTACGTAATGAATATACACCCAACAAAATGAATGTTAAAAACAATCCTTTGATTGACCCAAAAAATGTGGTTTTACCTCCGCTTCATATCAAACTAGGGCTGATGAAAAATTTTGTCAAAGCACTTGACAAAGATGGACCTGCTTTTAAGTACTTAAAAACCATTTTTCCCAATCTTTCTGATGCCAAAGTCAAAGAAGGAATCTTTGTGGGTCCCCAAATAAGAAAAATATTAAAAGATGAAAATTTTGATGGTCATTTATCCAGTGTCGAAAAAGATGCTTGGTATTCATTTAAAGCAGTAGTAAAAAATTTCTTGGGCAACCATAAATCAGAAGATTATGAAGAAATTGTTTCCAATTTGTTGAAGAATTACCATAAGATGGAGTTGAATATATCATTAAAAATTCATTTTTTACATTCGCACCTGGATTTTTTTCCTGAGAACCTGGGAAGCGTAAGCGATGAACATGGTGAACGTTTTCATCAAGATTTGAAGATTTATGAAGAGAGGTACCAAGGTTTTTGGGATAAAAATGTGTTAGGTGATTACTGCTGGTCTATATTAAAAGAAACTGATACTAATCAGTATAAAAGAAGAAGTAATCTGTGTCATTTTTGATTTTTTTATAGGTCGCACATAAAAAATTGTTAAAAACAAATATAGTAAATATTTAAAAAACTTGACGTCCTATTTTTTTCCACTTCAGTATCTAACATAGGGTCTATTACTCTACCAATTCACATTAGTTTCATCTATGGGTAAAAAACCTTGTAAAGTAGTGTTATTATTTCTCAATAGAAGAAGGTAAGGAAGTTTGCGGATTTCTTCAAAGACACACGAATAATTTTTAGTCAAATTATTATTTTTTCAATTATTGATTTTTTTTTGGTGTGTTCAATGCGGTTATCAGTTTTGTTATTTTCAAAAAATTTTACGCTAGCGCTTTTGATATATTTTTTACAATCCTTATGTAAAATATATACTTTTCCTGCATGTTTTTGTTTTAATTAATATTTTATGATTTAAATTTCATTACAATCTGTTTTAAAAATGCCTCAAATGCATAAAATGCGAATTAAAATTTATTTTTTTTTAAGAAGAGATAAATCTAATTTTCTTTTTTTTTTACTTTTTTTCCTTTAATAATGACCACTTATTATTTATATTATTCTTATTATGTGTTTTTATAATAAAACATAAGTTTCATAGAAATTCACCATATAAAGAAAATTTTACGAAAAAACTACAAAAACTTATTGTTTATTTATATTCGCCCTTTCAAAAGTGTTCTCGTGAGATATTTTACTCACATTTTTATATGATTATATACGCAAAGAGTACTTAATTCTTTCTAAATATTTCTTACATTAAGTAATTTCCCATTTATCAAATACCTGAGTTTTTCATGTTCGAATATTTGTTTTTGTTCATTTTCGGTTTTTTTTTCTTTTATTTCTAAAGGAGTTAAAATATTTTTTTGTATAAATACTTTTTTGTTTTAAATTTAAATTGTTATTAAAATGAAATATGATTCTAAAATGCTTATATCTTTAATACTTCTATTTCAGTTGTCAGCCGTATATAAATATATTTTTCTGTTGCGATTTATCTCTACTTGAGTGGCATTTTTCGGATTTTTATTTTTATTTTTTTTTATTCCCATATTATTACAACCATACATTTGATGTTATTGTTGCTCTCCTAAGTTTAGGATTAAAGTAGACAATTATTAATTTAAAGATATTCTTCATAATACAAAAAACGAATGAAATCAATAAAAGAATTAAATGATTTTCTCAGATAAGGCTTGTTCACAGCATATACATATCTAACAATGTTAAATGTGCTGGAAGTAAGTTATAATGGTCTTCAATATAGAATCTTAATCTGGATTATAATGCGGCAATTGTTTGTATATTTGTGTAGTACACATATTAAATGCAAAATACAAGATTAAAAATTGACAAATGGCCGTACTGTAAACTGGCTAAATTAGATAAAATTTGAATTTACCATGTCAATGTTTCCTCGTTCTTTCTACATGCAATATCAAGAGAACATACATAAAATTTAATCCATAGGAAAGAAAAAATTGATGGTGTAACAAAATGTTGCAGCTGTTAAAAATATATTTAAAGAAACATTTAAAGCATTTGTTAAAGACATATTTAGAGAAAAACTTAAAATTCCATAATGCATTTATAATAAGATAGATTCTTCGACAAAATGCCTATTTTTCTCATTAAAATAATGGCTGCAAGCCTGATTCAAATCTAATAACTATTTCATCCATCTGTGATTCGTTTATTGCATAGTTTTGATATCAATTATATTCGTTTGATCCATTTTTGATAGAATAAGATCTCCCCAGACCAATGCTAAATTTTCGCAGCAACAGCGAAATATTTTTCTGATGTTGCTAATTTGAATGTACACGGCGACAGGTTTTGATGAGTTAATTTTCCCAAAAACTATCACCAAAACTTGTAAAGAGTGATCACACTGAATCAAATCCGAAATTCTAGACAAGTGAACACTGCTGGGCTACCGTAGAATTTACGCTAGAGTTAGGTTGCACTTGAAAAAAAAGAAAAACTTAAAAAAAAAACTATAACTGTGGCAGCTAGGCAGTCGAAAACGCAATAAGTACATAGAAAAATAAAAGATGTGAAATTATGGTCACTAAGTATGTAATACATGTATGGAAATAAATTATGTTTTAGGTATAAAAGGGTTGAGAAATTAGTGCAAGAATTAAATAGATAAACTGTGTATGCTAGGAAATCTAGATAAGCGTTAAGTGCACGCCTAATTAGAACTACCAGTTCAATATCTTTATGTATATACCCGCCAGGCAAGACGCCATCTAGGGTTTGAAGAAGAAAAAGAGCGCGGAGGTGAATCTGCTTCGGTCTGGACCTGGACTCGTCGGCCTTTTTGCTTTGGTACTTCGAGAACTGCGGATGAAGTCGACCCAAAAGTTGAGCTTGATCTTAAGATATCATAAATAATTAAAACCCGAATCAAATGTGGCACAAGGCACGGTTGCTCTGTTCGTTCTCATCCCGCGCATCGAAAACGCAACAAAATTTAAGGAGAAGCAATCTTGAAATCTAAACGAAGTCAGAAAGGACTACATGCTCTTCGACATTCCATCTTTAAGATGGAAAACTAAAACATTTCACCCAACTGTGTCTTCGAGATACACAATAAAAACATTGCATTTTTAAGATGCAATTGGATAAACAAATTCAGGCATTAACTTACACAGCATTTTAGTAAAAAGAAAGAAAAAAACGAAACAATTCCTAAACGAAAAAAACGCATTTTCTCACGTACGCAATGCGGTGGTGAAAAACAACTCCACCAGCTTCCATTTCTTCCCAGGGAAGAAAATTGTCCACGCGACAATTTTCGCCAAAAGTACTGAATTCACCTTGTGGTAAGCAAAGAATTAAAGTAGTCTGTTTACTTTGGTAGCGGTGGTCGTGTCTCATTTTTTGAGGATATGAAAGCCCTTGTCGGGACAATATTCTCAAACAGTTTGAAATAGTGATTCGAAAAAAGAAATAATCTTAGATTTGATATTCTGGAGAGGTGTGGTGAATTTGATTAATTTGGTTAAACACATTTTCAGGGTTGTCCAGGTTCGCAAATGTGGATTTTGAACTAGATTTCTTTAAAATCTAGTTGCTGATGAAGACTTCAAAGTCTACTAAATGTAGAAAAGAAAAATTTATGAAATATTTGGCATCCTGAAAAAAATACCCTACGAAAACGTATAAAAAGTTATAGACGTTTTTTTGTTTAAAGGACTTGAACAAAAGTCGAAGTTTTAAATGCCCTTTAGTGTGGAAACAAGGCTTTACTAAGCGAAGTGCCCATAACATTTTTTCCATGAAACAGTCCAAGGAATTCCACAGTACCAGTATTTGTATCTTGAATAAAATCACTCTCTATAAAGGGAACAACAATGGAAAATATAAATAAGAATGATAATTAGACTACTCACATTCATAATGGTATAAATTCAACGATCCACAGTATAGAACCGTGTGACTGCCTCCCTGAACCCGCAAGTCGTTTTCAGCCGCTTAGTTTCTGTTGAGAGTTGATTCCAAAGACGAATGGCATAGACAAAAAATAGATTGCCTATAGAAGTATCTGGTTATCAGTAAACTGCGAGTTCTTGAGGATGACAAAAATTGCAGTTCACTGAACTTTGAGAGTGGATAAGTTTATGTAGAAAAAGACAGATTCTTACCTTGAGCTGGACACTAAGTTTGCATCCCAGTACCCCTCTCACATGGCCAGGGACACAATCGTATCGACCCAGCCCAAAGATATATTTCACTGCAGATCTTTAGACTATTTGAAGACACTCGGCCAGTGCCGCACTATTAAGTGCGTGAAATAAACCCTTTTTCTCCGGTTGCAAGTGTTAGTAGCCAGTTCACATATAATGCACATAACAAATTGGAAAATATCACAATACACAAGTCCACTCTAAGCACAAACTATATTTCCCATTTTTAAAAAATAAATTAAAATCTTTTCCATTGAAAAGTCCTAATTTTAAATTTTCTGTTCACTTGCACTTGTTGAAATTTGTATTTATGTAGTTGTATGCACCACCGCGAAATCAAATGCACTCAGTGCCGTACTTCTGCACAAATTCTACTGGGCATTGCTGTCAAACGAGGGTGGAACGAAAATTCTGCTGAGTGCGGTACTACGCGAAAACTGCGTTACTAGTGGGTCACAAACGATTAAACGAATATGCTACCAGTCATCGTCTAATTTACAAAAAAATAGGCCTGGATATGTTATTAGTGGAACTATCAGAGTCTTCACTAGGTTAGCACGCGCCGGGATAGAAGTGTAATATGAATTCTTTCTCAGGGCATCATACACTTTACCCACAACAGAGTTTATGTGATCATTCCAGGTTAGGGCTCTATTAAATTATTGGAGAAGATCTTATTACTTCGTGAATGTCATTTATATGTATATACAGAAAGTAATAACGGAGCAAGCACAGATCTTTATGGAACACCACTGTAGCATATTAAAAACATTCATTTCTAATTTTTTGTGAAACCTAAGCGCGCTTATACAATTTATAATGTCGACAATCAAAACTTTAGTACTACATCATCGTGATAATTCTACCCAATATCTAGTCAACCTCATGTTATTCCGAAAATTCAAGCTCGATTGACTCAATACCAAAGTTTTCGGACTGGTAATAGGAGAGCAATTTCCGGGGCTTTTGATTCCTTCTTTCTTTTTGGCGTGGACCTGCATGTTATTAGATAACTTATTCAAAACTAAAGTATGTTTAAATATGTGTAAAAAAAAAGTTTTGTAGTGCAACAACTAAGTAAATGTGAATTAGTAAAACTAA
>QYTT01092779.1:13321-48711 GCA_006980735.1 Dasypogon diadema
TATAAGCAACTTTTAATTGATTACTACACATGCTACTCAATTTACCCATAACTTCACAGCCATAAGCTAAAATTGGTATCAGCAAGGCCTTAACCAGGCGCATCCTTGTGCCTCTAAGGGTATAAGATGAACGAAACCATAAACGTTTCAGACCACCATAAATTTTGCTAACCTGCAGATCAACATGTTTACTCCAACTAAGTGTAATGTCGAAAATCACACCAAGGACCCTAACCGAGTCAACGAATGAGATAGGTACACCATTAAGGTTTATGCAAGATAACTGAGAGGTGTCAACATGAGCGTGAGCTTGTTTAGTTCTGCCCAGGTGGAAATACCTGCTAAGTCCTCATTAAACATAATCACACTGTTATTGAAATCCACCATGTCAGTAGCCAGACTAATCTGAACATCATCAGCATACAAATTTAAAGAGCTATGTTTGGGTACTTTTGTTAAATCGTTTATATATAAACTGAAAAGCAATGGACCCAGTATAGATCCCTGTGGAACTCCCGAGTATAGATATGCTCTATGAGAGGAATGCAGGTCTACTACAACGGCCTGTTGCCTCTCGGATAAATATGAATGCAAAAGCTTTATTGCGCAGCTCGAGAACTTTATTCGGTTTTAAGTTTATTGCACATAATATTAAAATCCACTGAATCAAAGGCTTTACTAAAATCAAATAGACCCAAAATTGTGGCTTGATTTTTCTCCACATCACTCCTAATATCCTCAACCAATTTCAAGAGGGCCGTAACTGTGCTATGTTTTTTACGAAAACCAAACAGGACACTATTAAAAAGCCCTCGGGTCTTAACATAGTCTATAATTTGGTTGAAAAGGATTCTTTCCAGCACATTTGATAAACGAGGCAAGATACCGATGGGCCTATAGTCACTTGGCTGATTGGCTTTTAAGGTAACTTTCGCTAACTTCCATAATGCCGGAAAACATCCCGTCGTAATGGCAGTATTAAAAATGTGTGTAATGGGTCCAATGATCAGCGGAAGAATCAACTTAAGAAAGTTCAAATTTATGTTATCAAGTCTAACAGTATTGGATTTGATAGACTTCGCAGCTATTATAACTTCCCATTCGTAAGTATTTTTAAAAGAGAACTCACCCTCATAATAATCAATTGAGTGTGAGAATAATGCACGATTATCAGTTGAGTTTCTGGAGGAGTTACAAAAGTAATCAAGTTTAATTCATACACTACATCATCAGTCCCAATTACACTCATAGTCCTCAAGTTTTTCCATATACTCACGCGAATACAAGGGCGGATCGAGCTTTTTCTTACAGTAGTTGGCTTTCTCTTTTCTAATAGCAGCTGTTACCTAAATCGCAATTCGAAATATTTCTGAACATAAACCTAAGTTGAAAATATGTTTACAGCACTACAACTAGAACTCTGAGAGTCGTATGGAAGGTGCAGATGGTAAAATTTATTTCATATACAAGTTACTGCACTTATTAAATCTTTGCAAATTTGCAACGGCTCTATTGTGATTGTCGATCAAAATCGATTATCTCATAAAATAAAATAAAAAAATTCCGAAGCCATTTTATTTTTGAACCCAATTAACCGTAAAAGGATTAAATTTTCCAGGTGTTACGCAACCCCTTTTTGCGTATAGGCTTAGCTCAGGAGACGGGGTGGTTCGCTTACCGTGGAACAAAATAGATATAACTGGGCGCCATGTGATTTTTCTCTCATGAAGGGTTAAATCACAAAACCTGTTTGAACTTAAACGTTATAAACCATATATTTCACTTCTCTTCCTTTGTTAATTCAGTAACACATTAAAAATTTAAAAAAATAAAACACCTTGGGCGAGTGGAATTTGGATGGATTAAAACAATAGGGGACTACAATAAGCAAAAAAAATCCTGTCGCCAGCCAACCTCAAATTTCAAGCTACCCACTTTCAGGTGATATAAAGTATAATATGTACTTTTTTTGTACTTATCTTGACTTCTTTTCCTTTTAACTGACCGCTCTCCTTATAGATTCAGCCGCCCGCTTCCTTCCTTCAAACCCTCGTGCTGCCATCCAACCCTTAATCCGTCCTTATAAGCTTTCTTTCAGGCTTCTATTTTTTAATCTTTTCCCTTTTTTCTTGCTGTCTCATTATTTCCTTTTGTCCTTTCTTTTCTTTATTAATTTCTACTTTCTCACTGTCACACTTTATCTCCAAGAAAAAGGTTGTCTTCAATGCTCTATCACAATCACCATTTTCTATCACTCGAAACGGAAGAGCGGGAAAAGAGAGCGATTGGTATAAAAGTCCGGGTTTTTATAGGTTTGGGTCTTCTCCGTGACTCTAGGTTTCCGAAACTGTCCGAATTCGTCTAATTTTCATTTTTGATCATTAGACCAAAAAACAAATTTAATATTTTTGTTAAAACATTACCTGTATGCTCTTTTGATATTCTTTGTAAAAAGTCAAAAAATGTCTACTTTAATTCATCACTTTGTCCGAATATATATCGTTTCTGAATAAACAGCATTTTTCTTAACGCACTTAAAAGCCAATATATGAAAGTATTTATTCATTACAAATAGTTTATTTTACCAAATATGTGTTTATTGTTCATTAAAGTATCAGTCACTATCACTTGATTCGCGGACGATAAGAAGAACACTTAATATTTGCAGTTTCTAACTTTGACATTTCCGTGAGGTTATAAGAGTTCATTATGTTGCAAATTTTGTTTTGTTTCTACTTTTTTTTGGAATTATTTCCATGAATTTCGAGTCGGTAGTTTGTATCGTCGTGTGTGGTGAACAAGTGGTCTTCATGACGACACTTAGGACATCCGAGCTGGAAACGGGAGGAAGATTCGTATTTCCTTACAAATAGGTGAGTATCAGGTCGTTATGTCCGAAATAGGGCTGGCTAGACAGCTTAAAAGAAAAGGCGAAGGAAGCAAAGTATCATAGTTATACGTGGATCACCCGGTCAAGGTTCACAAAGGTGAGTACAATATTTCCTCTGTTTTTTCTTTATAAATTTCCTTAAAACTACATCCTAGGAGATCCAGCGAAGAAATAGGTGACTATAGGAAAATAATTAGCCAGAGCAGCGATTGTGTGAACGATTCCCAACATGTGAGGTAAGTTGGTGATATATCTAAGGTACAGAACCCATACAAAATAGAAACTTCCGAGGATACCCAGCGTCATCTTTCTTTTTTCCTGGAGAGAAAGTCAGTGTAAAGCTCAGGTAAGGAATTAACACAGGTACGCGCACAATCTAGACTAAACCATCTTCTTTCAGATTCGTAACACAGGTTTTTCTAAAAAAATTTGTATAGGAACTTGGTAATTTATGAAAGTAAGGACGGCACAGCCTTACAGATTTAAGCAGCGATTTTGATGGGTGTAGAAACGGAGTGTGATTTGAGCTCTGACTTTATTTTGTCAATGAGTGATTTCTGTATATTTACAAAAGTACTAACCTAATCAAAAATGCAAATACATTTTTACGTCAGCTAATTTTGACGATCAAGCAATAACTGAAGTTTAGTAATTTTTTGCCAGTTAATTTTGATGTCTACGCGATTATTAGTGCTCAGTGGAAGTCGTTGAGTTGCAAGTTGTTGAATATGTGTCAATAACTTGTTTTAATGTAGTTTTTTGAAGCGATGTTCACATTTTATAGACCCCTTCAGATGTGAGAGCGGAAGCAGGATGACATAATCGTTGTAAATAGGTACAAGCAACCTACATATTGCTTTCTGGAATGGACATTTATTTTGATTTGGCAACCTTCTCTCTTCTCTTCAGTCGCCGTGAAAAAATGCACAAGTAAACAACTAGCCGCCAGAAGAATTCCAATTCTCAACTACTTCATCCATTTCTTCACCTTAAAGTTTCGGTTTTGAATTTCATACAATTTTTCAGTTTAGTTGGATATATCTTCGCATTTTCTGGGGATGTATCTGCTTCGCTTCGTCTTACCCAATCGTTCAGTTTCTTAATCTTCACCACAGTTGTTTTGGTTCAGCTACATTGTACGACATATATCAGACTGAAATGTAAATATATATGTTGGTTTAGATACCTGAAAAAAACACTTTTTCGTCAAAACTTACTTCACAAAAATTATCTAAATATTTTACCAATTTATAGATATCTTTGTATCACCCTTAATAAAATAATAATCACCAGAGTTTACAAATCGCAGAGTTCTTACTCTGAAGAAGAAAGACATCCTCAATTAACGTTCGTAAAACCATGACTATGGCAATGAAGAATCCAAAATATTCCATATAAAACTTGGGGCTTTTCGACCCATGACAGAATTTTAATATTTCGATGACTTGACTCCTAAAACAAACACAGTTTATTAAATGGGGATAAGCTTGATAAAAATCCAATATAAGAATCACTTTCATAACTTGAATTTCTTTCATAAATTCTTAATTCAATCACACAAACTCTATAAATACATAACTTTTCTAAAGGAAAGTTGAAAACCTTTATAAAAATTTTTTCAAGGTAAGTGCATAAAATGCCACTTACTAAATCAAAAAGCTTTTATTTTAGCTAGCCGTTGGAAAGATAAATGTTTTCACATTAAAATTAATGTACAGGGCTTTCCACTTAACAGGAACGAAATCCCTTTATACGCATACACCATTGTCGTTCAGGATATTCTGGAAGGTATCCACCAGTTTTCTTAAATTTTATCTCCCAGTATTAATCTCTCATGGGTTTATGACAATCTTTTCTATTCTGAAACTGTAGTTTATTAAAAATTCCCACGTTATCATTTTATACATAGGTATATACCCATCGCGCTTAAAAATTTAGTGGTCAGCAGAGTCAGAAATTTATTCTAACCCAAGCCAAAAGTTATAACACACTCACTGTCTACTAAAATAGTTCTGGGAGACAGATCGTGATTTACATTTTTATTTGGCAAAATGTCCCTATCATGAAAAAGGCAAGAAATCGTCATCTAATCACAAAGTTGTTTTGAAGCTTTGATAACATCTAAATCTCAACTTTTCATTAGCCAAGTTACGCTTTTTGGACAATTGAAACACAACACGTCAAAACTCTACAGTGAAATCACAAACAGCTGTCAAAGGTCAGTGTGTCACACTGTAATTTGATTTCGAAATTACGTGAGATTTATCGTGATTTAGAACTCTGTCTGTCTAGGGTATTAGCAATATTACAAATCTGCTGTGGTTGTTACTTAAAGTTAATCGAAGTTCTTCTAAAACATTTCCAATATAATCTAAAATTAAAAAATTGCTGTAGATAATACTTTCATGAGTTATTGAGATGAATTCACAAAATTAAGGTTAAACTAGAATTTATTGGTAAAAATTTATTTATTTTATTGGTATTATTTATTATTTATTGGTAAAAATGTCAAACATTATAAAGTACATATTTTTTAGAATGTGGACTACTCAATATCGTAATTAATGAATGGTACTTACAGCTTTTCTTTTTCCAATGTAATTTGTAATGTAAAATTTTAATTAACACCTTGAAAAAAACAACACTTCTAATAACACAATACTTATCCAAGCTTACTTTTCTTTAAATTACTTATTTACTTGAGTACGACCGCACGCTGTCAAATTAAAAACGCAAATGACTCACTCAGCACCACATGTAGTGATAACGAAAACAAAGTATACAAGCTCGATCACGTGTCCTCTCCAATATGTTTGCAGTCAGCCTTTACTCTCTCGCTTACCACACCTTACATTTGTAAGTACTTCCTTCTGGAAAATTCTCTCGCCAGAATTCAGCTATTCCCCCATCACTCATGCTAAAATTTCCTACTGGGAATTAAAACTTTAAATACAGAAAATCCTAAGAAATGCATCATCGACATTTTGAATCTCTGGGCATGTGAAAGTGATTCTCTTATACCATGAAGAGAACTTATACAAGCAAGATATGGGATTGGCTATGTGATGCAGCTTATCTGGCACAATGACTGAATTCAATTCACACTTGACGACTTACTGGACACGAAACCGGAAAAATTCGCATACAAACATCCATAAATCAGGTTGGACTGCTGTGATGGAACGCGAGTTCTTTATTTTACAAATGAAAAAAAAATCGATTTCCACTACACTTTTTGGGATATATTAGCATATATTATAAACAGCTAAGCACTTTCCAAAGGTAGAACTCGCTTTTAAGAAATTTTCTTGAAAACAAATTCCACATCATGAAAAATTTCGATCCCTTCTGCAATCTTCGCAAAACTTGTTCTTTGACCCTTGTGCTTCGGCTTTAAATATTTACAAGGAAGAAATTTTTCATAAATGAAAAATTATCTGGAAAGTAATGATTTTTGCCCAAAGGTACTTCATGATAATTTCTGCCCTAGCCCAGAGTTTACACTTAATTACACGAATGAAATTCATCAGATCTGGTGCCTTTAAGGAACTAGTTAGATCATCAAAGATAATTGGTAAAATGTTCCATCAACAATTTCCTTTATAATTGATGTTCCACGGCAGTAAAGATGGGAGTAAAGATGGTGACCAAGAAGTGGAAGGAGACAAGAAATTCGAAGGCAGTATGGTGCGGAAATAAGATTTTCTCTATCTTAACCATTTCATATTTGGAAATAGATATTCTATAGCGGTGAGAGATACTAAAGCAGATATATTTTAAGTTGATGCTAAATTAATACACGAATCTGGTGGTTGTAACTGGCAAAATTTCAACCGCATTTCAAGTGATCCATCTTTACTCATGTAAATTATTTTGAGATTCCTAAATTACAGTAGGATGTCAGGCTTACGTCCATTAATTCAAGTTGATTGACGCTTAGCCCAAGGGTTTTCTGTTGACAACACAACCAACCAAAATTTACATACACATACAACACTAGTTATTCAATGCGAATATCCTACTGGAATACACAGAAGCACCGATGGAATATACAATGTTATGATATTCATCGCAACTGTAAATGAATTCCCTCTTCATAGGCAGCGAGAATAGCTCCGAGATGAGTTCTCCAAATTTTGTGTAAGTTTGGATATTTCAATAAGGAGGAATGGGGACGTCCAAATAAGATACTTAACTCGGAGAAACTTTCACAGGACATTACAAGGTTTCATGTGAAAATCCCCGCCCTTGCCTGTGATTTCGTAGTCCTTGGCATGAATTAGTTGAGTGAATTGAAAGTATTTCGGAAAACGAATATATTTAGGAAGGAAGCTAACCTAAATATTTAAACCAAGTAATGAATATTATGATACCTATTACCATAGATGTACATAGTTTGGAAATCGATGTAAAATTTTAATACCCTTCCGTACACAACTTTACCTTAGTTCTGCGTCATAAACTTCATACAGTTATTCTTCGCATATAGAACATATTTAATGCAACAATAAATTTTAACCAGAATTTATTCCTATTTCTCCAATTCACTCAAGTAAAAATCATCAATTTATCTGATTAGATCTGATTTCGAACCTACAGCTTTAGGATTTCGGTTCTTCTTTCAAATTCAGGTTTAAAATTTTATATCAATATATTTAAAGAAAGTAACGAGCGAAAATAAGCATGACAGAAAAAACCGCAGAAATTAAATATTCAATGCAATCAATTTTCCAAAAATTTTTAGTAATTTTTCCTGTACTACAAGTTTGTTTTTCTACTTGTGCAAACATATATAATAACATATTAGATTGTTAAGTTTTCGTTACATCAATACATAGATTTCCTTTTCTCTTAATACATTGCTATTGTTTTGTAAAGTAATCTCGTGAACAGCAGTATCAAAATTCATTATAAACCCACCCACGCTGGTGGTCGAGTGGGCTGAGACGCTCGTATACAGGGTGTCCCAAAAAATAGTGATAATCGGAAGCCTGGAGGTAGAGCGTCCCTCGGGGAACCCAAATCACCCCCATGTATGTTCTACGATTTTTCTTAGTTTTTGAGTTATTACAAATATCGAAAATAACGTCCTCGAGGGACGCTATACCGCCAGGCTTCCGATTATCACTATATTTTGATACACCCTGTATAGATTTTCTTTCGCTGGTAGAGTGGGTTCGAATCCCACACAGAACACAGCGATTTATCTAGGTACCAGTGGTTGAGGCAATTCTACTGACAAGACCAGTTGTAATAATTGGATTGCCCAAATAAAACAAATCATTTCATAAAACACTTTTATTATATTGAAATTCACTTAACTGTAAAAATCGAACCTTATTAGTTGCATTCTCAATTACAACTGATTTCTTATTTTCCTTTACATTTTCTTTACGTTTCCATGTTCTAGAATTGATATGCTGATTTAGTTTATTGCGGTCTTTTACCTGGACTCAAAGTCCATTGAATTAGTAAAATCGTTTACGCTTGCAATTAATTTCTTTGTTCACGTACCGTTTATAAAAATGCAATTTTGGCACGAGCTTTAAGTTCTATGACCTCAACATATGCAGCATCGATTACAGAATTATTGCGTTCAATTCTAGAATATGGGAATTTACAAATGTAATTAAAAGGATGTTACACAGTGGCTTCACAAACTGGGATGTTGCACAGCAATAATTTCATGCCAAAAATTGTGGCTCACTTACAACATTTGTTAGGTTAAAATCTCCCAATATCCCTTTCCCTAATTTTCCTCCGCCTAAGCTGTGCTGTGTGCATCATGGGGTTGTCCCCTTAGCTTAGGCAATACCTTAAAAAAATACTCTGCTTGTTTTCTTACTTTGATTATGCCTTTTTTAAGAAGCTAGATTATCTGCACGTTCAGAGTGTATTATCTGATTTCCATGCTGGTCTACGTAGCTTACAATGTTTTTTTGGTAACGAAATCGTATGTGCGTCAAAAGTCCACAACCAAAGTCGACCTGGGTTAATATAGGAAATACGGATCACTGTCCCTACATGAAGATAAGCTCCAAGGTATTGCGTTGTATCTTGCGTTTTGAATCGTTGGGGCGGAATATTTGCAGCTTTTCAATTTAGCTACAAAATTGAAAATACTTCAGTAGCCTATTTTCTTAAGGTCGCTAGGGTAAAGGAATTCAGTACGACCAGCTATAAACTACAACAATGGCATTAAGGCCGTCTGTCGAGGTTAAAAAATGTAATGTAAAATAGCGAAATTAATCTATAATTAATATCTATCTACTTAATTAAATTAACAATTAGTTACCATAAAGGAAAAGGAAAAAGAAAGTAAGCGGAAAGTATGGAACTCAACCAATTCTTCAATTAATCGCAGTACATATTTGTAATTAATCATTAAAGTGTGAAACCAAAGCATTTCAGAAGCACTAGTTATCTTTACCGTTTAAGATCTCTATAATTTCCTCTTCGCTAAGAATTTTCTTACCATATACGGGGCGGTCCGGAATTGATGGTACAAATTCAAAGGGCTGATAGTACACCTCCTTCTGCTCGGTGGGTAACTTCCTTTGCCGGCTAGATGGGAGCGAAGGGGTGAATTTGAATAACCTTTTTTTCCTACCATTCGCGACTAAACACTTAATTGGGCGCCACGTTGTGTTTTCCTAGTCGACTCCACGAACTCGATTATTTAGGTCGAAGATCGGCAACTATTGTGGGTATAAAAACAAAAATCACCCACTTATTTGAGAATCACTATATTTAAATCGGTATCAGGCAGTAACAAATCAAAAGAAACAAACTGAATTTAAAATTCCTAGAAAATTTAAAATGGCTTCCTCGGGTCGTCCTTACTGTCTGCCAATCCCGTCTCTTCGAATTTATCCCTAATTGCCTTCCTTCCTTGTCCTCAATCACCTTTGTCCGTCTTGTCTTCTCGTCTTCAGCCAAGTCTCTTTCTAACAATTTTATTCCACCTGCTTTTAAATTGTTAACTAGAACAAGGCGGTATCATTTGCACTCTCTGGAACCGATGACCTTCAACTTCCAAGGACGGACAATTTATACGTTGTTGACCTCTATTTGGAAGTTTCCAGGACTTTACGAAACTTTCCAAATCGATTGGAAATTTTAAATATTATTTTTTTTTCAAATTTTTCTTTAAAATATTGCCAATGGGTTTTATTTTCCCTTGACATTGTCGGAAAATTTTTATATTTTCTCAGAAACGGGTAAATTTGAAAAAATTTTCCAACTTTGACACCCAGTTTCCACGTGCTTGCGTTTCCTTTTAAGTTCACTTTCGGGGCCTAAATCTCGTCCACTTGCGCTCCTTGGGTTGCGATTAACCCGATCGTGCACCGCTGTTACCTCAAAATTATGAAGTGCAGGTGGATAAATTCGATTTTCGTCGCATACGTTTTGGTAAAGTGTCGGGTTTTCTGTGGTGGATTTTACTTCAAGAAAGTAAGTTTGAATTCGGTGAGTACTATCTCCGAATGATATACTCGTAACTCTTAATTACAAGAAACTTTCAATCTTTTCTCTGGCTTGAATTATAGTGGGGCCATTGCTGATATTGTGCATTTTCCTATTACAAGAACTTTATCCAGGTAAATATTACTTCTTTTAAATACTTTTTAACGCAAAATTCCAGACTAATTAACCTATTCCATTAATTCCAATTAGATAATTCATATTCTGTACAGCAACCCATTTGCCGAAATCCCTAACACTAACTTCCGTAACTATCTGATCGAATATAGTCTTCTACAAAGATCTTCTCCTCAGTCAGTGGAATTTTGGGGTGTCTGGCTGTAATCGACGTACTTGCTTAACTTCCAGGATGGGTTTGAGTTTGAGTTTTTGGTAAAATGTCCTCATAACAATTCCCTTTTCAGGTGCCATGTACTGTCCCAGGTTTACAGGTAATTGCTTCGCATAATCCGATAATCTCTGGCCTGGTTTGGTTAACCGTGCTGATCGGTAATCGTTTTCTCCGACTTTTCCTAATCTGAAATGAAAATAAATTCTTTGCAGAATCATTTGGCTCTTCTATTTCACCGTGGGACAAGACAACAGCAATATGAGGGGGTTTAACGACTAATATCCCTTTCGTTCTAAGGATCAGCCTGAAGCACGTAACATGCAGTCAAAAACTTTATATGACTATGGGCCGAATTCTGCTTTGTTTTCGAGGTATGGTGGATTTTATGTTCTCCATGAATTCAGGTATCTTCACTTGCAGTTTTTGCCATATTATAAAAGTTCTTTGAGGTAAGTAATTCGTTTAACCCTTATTTTTAAGCTTATTAAGCGCGTGTTCTGAGTCCATATTAATAAAGTACTTTGCTTCGAATATTGGAGAAATATTAACAGAAAGGCACTCACGTCAAATATTCCAAATGAAAATTTTCATTTTTTAACTCTCTTAGTACCCGTATAACAGTTAAGGATGTAAAAAAGCCAATATATTGGCTCACGGGTAGTAAAAGGGTTAAGTACTTTTTTCTTAGAAAGCAAGCCTACACTGTGCTCTTTTGCTAAATCGTCACTGTTGATTTCTCTTCTTAGCTGTGGAACATGTAGCAGTGTTGAGTTGGCTAATTATGATCCAATACTCAGCTTTAGATGCTGGGAAATTACTTGACCTTCCAAAACGAAAGAGGATCGCAGCTGTTCCTGTATATGTTTGTTCCCGTAGATGGTAAGAGTTGGGTGATTGATCATGTATGATGGATGTAGAGAATGTGAATAATTTCTCCTCGTTTAAAGTTGTTTCAGTTCACAGATTAGTTAAAAGTCTGACGAATGAAGACAGGCCCTTACATGTTGTCGTGTTAGAGGAATAAAACGATCTCTCTGTTGATTTGCGGCGAGAAGCTCACTTCATGGCTTGATGTAGAAATGATTTTGTGAGTGGATTGCAAGGATTGATATCAGCTTATATAGGCGATATGATTCACTTCTTAACAGAGGAATCACAGTGTCAAATAAAATTTTTCTTTCCGTAATCCTCATCCTTACATACAGGGTGCTATAGAGGGTTAGGACTGTCAGTTCCTGGGAGTTTCGCATGTTCGGGCAAGTGTTCTCGTATCATCTTGAGCTGCTCGTTAAGTTGTAAAGAAGTTAACAGTAACGTATTCAAACGTCCATGCTTAGTGTCCTTTACCACTGATAGGATACTTTTCTGTGCGTGTTGGATTTAGTGTTACAAATATTGCTGCCGAATTGAATGTTTGTGTTACCGTCAGCTCTTGCTTTGAGTGAACAACACTCTCTTCAATTGCCTTAATCTGTGTTTCCATTAAATTGAATTAACGTTGAACTATCTGGTGGTCCTTCTTAAGTACATTAACTCAGCTATTGATGTTTGTGCTCAGCTGGTGTAGAAACATTTCGTTGCTGTTAATTTTTTCAATCTGAGCATCATATTTACCTGCAAAGTCTTGATCAAGGATTCCGAAAAGTTTGTTTGCGGCAGTCCCTATGATTTCTATTCGCTTATTTCGTATTGATATTTCCTCATTTTGTTGGTAGAGTACTTCGTTTATGTGCTCGAACTGGAGCACAGATGATGAGATGATGAGATGTTTTAACTGCAATATTGTCGCATTGCACAATTCTTTTGATAGTCCATCTCTCTCCCCTTTACAAATTTCACTAAGAAGAATTCTGACCAATATGTAGATTGATAAGTATATGAATAGATTCCACTCACTTGCGTACAGTTGAACCTCTACGGCATCATCAAAGTAGATTCCGTCGTGATCCTCGAATTTTTTTAATTGATATGGCTGGTTTATTTCCTGGCCTAGAACTGTAAGAATGAGTAATGTACCTAACATTTCGTACGTTAAAAGTTTGGTGTTGTAACTTCGCGTCGATGAGGGTTTCCTCGACTTATCATATTTGACTCGTTTGTCTTCATTCGAATTTGAGGACTCATCCAATGGCAATTTTCGTGGTGTATAATCTTCCTTCAATAGCATAGCATCAATGGCAGCAGTGATAGTTTAACTATCGGTTACTTTAACGTTCCTCCTTGCGTCTTTAACGTGACAACTCTGGTTATCCCGCCTGGTCCTGGATGTGTTTCTATGTGCTAATAGCAGGGAACCTATCAGAAAGTGGCCTGGTGTTAGTACTTTGAGGCTTTCTGAATACTCGGAGAGCAGAAAGAAAGGACGTGAATTAAGGCAGGCCTCTATTTGTGTCATCAATGTGCATATTTCTTCATATGTAAGCTTACTTTCCTCTATGATTCTTTTCATGGGGAACTTTATAGATTTGATTCCAGCTTCCAAGAGGCCGCCGAAATGGGGTGAACCTGGTGGAATGAAATTTCACTGTGTGTCGTTTTCTCGGAAGGCGTTGTTAACTTCTTTTTGGTAAGATTGATGCTTATGTAAGGAAATTTCCTCCATTACATGACAATTGATGTGTATCGTCAAAACCTTCGAAACTACAAGCCATGCACAAGAAGAAGAGCAAGAACATTGAACCCTTTTTTATGAATGCTTCAAGATAGGCAAAATTGGGCTTATATACTCCGTCAGCCCATGTACTGCTATCTTAAAGCGTTCATAAAAAACAGTTCATATGTTAGTGCTCAAGGCCAGTTCATGGCTTGTAGTTTCGAAGGTTTTGGTATCATTAATTACTAGGCTTGTTAGTTCGTGCCTTATAGGCAGAATTATAGGATGCTTCATTTTCTATACAGTATCTAAATTTTGCAGAACTAGCACTTTCAACGACTTAACGAAGTCAAAGCGTGAAGGCCAATCCACTAAGTGGGGCGAAAAATCCTTTATAAACTTAGACATAAGAAATTAATAGGCAAGTGCCTATTATAAAACGTATTTGCATTTGAGTTTGCTACAAATAAATATGAAATTTGTTAAAGTTTCTTCTTTTCTGGTTTAGTTTGATAGGCATTTTGAGGTGAAATTCACTTCGAAAAACTCTTGGAAAACGTCCACATGAATAGAAAATTGCTTTCTAGGTGAAAAGAAAGTGTTTCGATCACAGCAAGTCATCTTAATCATTATCAGTGTGCCGATCGACTTGCCTGGCACAGATACTACAACGAGTAGTCACAAATTTTCTACCATTTTTGGGTAATTTCACAAGAAAATTATTACAATCACATGAGAGAGAATTATTAGTTCAAAATCCTCATACATACATAAAGCATTTCAAGCATTAATGAAAAATATTTTTTGGTTACGAAATATAAGAAGTCCCAAATGTTAAATGAATTTCGGATAATTAGCCAATTAGGAAGACTTCAAATTGGACAGACCTTTATAGAAAAAAAAAAATACAAAAGCCTTATACCAAACAAGTAGAATATGTTTAAAAATATTCAAACTCCTACAATATTCATAACTCCTCTAAAAAACCAACTCAGTGGATATAAGAGCATTAAAAAAAAGAACAAAATACGAAATCCAAACGTTTACTTCGCTAAGGGTGCACATACTAAGCCAAAACATATTTTTGATTCCATTTACGTAAGTTACAATGGAAGTGCAAATCCCGACATCTGTTATTTTTGATAAAGTAACAAAGTCGCAGGAAGGCTCGGCTCAGTGAAGCAGGATGTAATGCAAAAATGTTGCCTGGAGCAAAAAGGAAACATTTCTCACCCTCGGCCCTGCCACCCTCTATTCCATTTCGTTGCACTGAACCATCTTTGTATCTGGAATTTTTGAAGGTATTTCTCAGAATATTCAGCTGGGCTATTCACTAGAAGGAGAATGCATGTGCACAGACTGGGCCTTGCAGATAGAGCTATGGAAGTTGCAAAATATTCTGCATAACAATGAGGGATTCAAAACATGTAATCAGGGTCGGAAGTACTTCTTTCATATTATGCATGGAAATTGAATTTGAGCAGAATTTCATATTGAAGTGCTCCTGCAAATGATAAGTCTTAAATGGAAAACAAATTATTTCACACGCATACCCTTTTATGCTGTTATTGTAAATCGCTCCCTGGTTCCCATGTAATGCATTAGTGATTAGGGGATCGTCCAAAACTTTAAATGCACTGGGCAAGCAGTATTGAGAGAATGAATGCACCTACTCTATAAGTCTTGAGTTCAAGGAAAGCATTACCAGACAGTGATCAAAACCTTTTCATGTAAGCACTCCTACTACTGAGTTTTGAAAGAGTACAATACCTCTGCAGTGAAAAAATGAAGAGTATTTTTAAAAATTTTAAAAGAAATGCTGATTTGATTGAAGATTTTAGTTATTGAGCTTTTGAAAGGAAAAACGAAATAGAATTTTGATTCGAAATGGCGAAAATTTCACGAATTTGTAGGGCACTGTGTGTTTCTAAACTCATTACAGAAAATAGATGGGGGTTATTTTTCTAGAAAGTAGTCTTCACTGTTAGAAATATAGCATTTTAATAAAAACGTATAAAATGGGCTTGTTGTTACGTACTTTACTCTAAGTAAATCAAGGGCGGTCCGATGTCGCGTACCGCTGATATCAGTAGAAATACTCTCCGAGTGGTTAAAGGATGATGTGAACAAGAAGATCTTACAATCAATGCGCGCAAGAGGGGAAAGATAATCTTCACTAAGAGGACATGAAGTCCGACATTTGAATCACTAAAGCTTTTTCAATCCACGAAGGACAAATATCTGAATATATATCTAGATTCGAAGCTTACCTGACAATATCCTGTAAAAAAAAAGGATCTGAAAAACTAAGGTTATGTTGCAGCAATATGGAAAAGTGCACCTCGTCCTCAACTGCGCTAGAAACTCTCCAGAGACTACCACCGCGGGATCTGTTTGTGAAAAATATGGCGGTGAAGATGGTATTCAGGATGCAGTAGGACCAGAGGGTCAAGATAACCGAGTGCGTTCATGAAACTCTTATCAGTAACCGATCACTCCCGCAAAAGGCACCGGACGCACCTATGACTGACGTCATGAGAGGTGCAGGAATATGAATGGGTGCATTCATTGGCCGCAGGTGAATAGAATCTGTATAAAAGCTCAATGTTGAGTCTCAAAAAATGAGGTATACTTCGTTGGGTTAGAGAACACATGATGAGCGAAGGGAACACATCTTAGCCATACAGAGGCGGTTTTGCAGTTCCAAGATCTAGAATCATATTCCTCTTTTGGGAAGGCATGGTTAGAGACCTAGCCGAGAAAGGGTCATAAAAATCGGTGGGAACATATGACAACCTATACCAATTGGCTAAGAAAGAGTTTAAGTTGTTGAACAGACCAACCAGAAAAAAGTTCTATGTATGGAGCAAGTAATAATCAAATGGTTGGGTCCACTGTCTACTGCGCAGAGAAGCTTTGAATATCATTCAAAAGGGTGGAGTCCTTGAATATGATAGGTATACACTGTAACTTGGTCGAAACTGATGCAATAGGTAAGCTGTCTGCCCTTTGCGAGCGGGAGGATGACTATCATATACTGCACGTATAACTTATAAACAAATGCTTGATATTACAAGAAACGTCGAGGTTAGAAAAGTGCTTAAGAGCACACCGACGCAAGCTAGCTAAGACGAGTTTATCAAAGGGACGAAAAATAACCCGAAGGCAACGACTTCTATATCCCTCGACCTTGATATTTATGTTACATTAAAATGACGAGGCGGATGTTACCGATGGGTCTCCATGGAAGAAAAAATGGTAAAGGAGCAGCGGATCAGTTGTAAATGTTTACGAGATAACGTTAACATCAATCCGTTAAAATATTGAGCAATTTTTTCCATCATATTGGATCCGCCATGCTTGATTTTTAAAATCTGTCTTCATGATCGTACTCGGTGACTTCAAGGATAAATCGTCGCTGTAAATCAGAACTATTATAAATCCATTTAAGTAAATTTTACAGGAAAGCAATTTGAATGTTTGTTATTGCTGCATATTTTTTTAATCACACTCTCATACTCATGAACAGTAAACCCAAAATCCATTATATTCGCCATTTAGCGAATATTTCGTTCACATTTAGACAATCTTGTCCGCCGCATTGGATCCACCATTTTGAATTTGAAAAATCTGACTTCAGAGTCGAAATCAACAACCACGAATACATATACGCATTTTTATGGCGATCGCAAAAACTTTTGGAAAATAATTTACATTTCCAACTTTCATATGACAGCCTTCTGAAAAGTTTGCCCGATTTGGTTCATTTTCTGCCAGGATATTTAGGTTTTGCTAAAATATTTGGGCGACGAATTTTATCCATCTACTTCGAAACGTTCTCGTTTTAGAAAGAAAAAATTTTGTTTAACATAGCTGGAGGTTTCATGTGGCAACTCCATGAAGGAGTTGGCCAAATTCGCCCATTTACGGATTTTATCTTCTAATTTCAATAAGGTACCTGTGTACCAAATTGCAAGTCTCTAGCTTAAGGTTTTCTTGAGATAACCCGCGGAAAGGCAGATAGACAGATGGACATCTATTAAACGATTTCATTTCTTCTCTCATCAACGGTATTTTAGTTTATTTTTGTGTATCATGAATATTTTCATACGTTAGAAGCGTTTGCTCAAAGCTGTAATACCCTACATCTAAGGTATAAAATTGGGATGACCCTTTAAAAAAAAATAAGTAAACCCTCAAAAAATTGACTTTTATTTCCAAGGTTAAGTGGGAGATCACTGCTAAGTGTGCCCTTTTGTGCTTTGTAACCATTGCACAAGACACTTTTTCCCTAAACCCTAAGATTTTGTATATGTACAGATTTCTGCAATCAAAAAATATATATATCATATTTATTTTCATACTAAAAAAAATTTCAGCAGTACACACTTTGAGTACGGCAAATCATTTGGCGTTAGAACAGGAAAAGAGAATTTTCGTTAATAAGTTCAAACGATTTTTATATCCCAGATGTAGGGTATTACAGCTTTAAGCAAACGTTTGTGAAACATAAAAATATTCATGATACACAGAAATACATAGCCAATAATAGGAGAAGAAAAGAAATCGCTTAATAGATGTCTGTCTGCCCGTCCGTCCGTCTATCCGTCTGCCTGTCTTTCTGCGAGTTATCCCGAGAATGGCTCAATTTTGACAACCCTTTCATAGGGTTGCCATATGAAACCTCCAACTATATGAAATAAAAAATCGATATTTTCCTTCTAAAACTGGAATGTTTCGCAGTAGATGGATAAAATTCAACACACAAGTGCTTTAGTAAAACTTAAATATCCTGGCAGAAAACGAAACAAATCGCCCAACCCTTTTAAAGGGCTGACATATGAAAGTTTTATTTATTAAAGTCGGAAATATAATTAAATTAAAAGTTTTCGCGATCGTCATGAAAATACGCATATATATTTCTTCGAAGTAGTTACTTTCGAAGCTAGATTCTGATTTCTTCTTATTCAAAATGGCGGATCCAATATGGCAGACAAGATTTGGGAATGTCAGTGGAATGTTCGCAAAATGGCAGATATATAAGTTATTGGGATGGCTGATTACGAATTTGACATCTTTTAATAACTATAAAATATCAGTTTTTTTAAAGTTTCGCGATTTTCATGAAAATAAGCTCATATAGATCTCCAAGATCGTTGATTTCGAATCTGAAGTTGAGGTTTTGGAACTCAATATGGCAGACAGGGTTTTTATAGAGGTCAACGGAATGTTCACGAAATGGCAAATATTATGGGTTTTGACATTAGCTTTAGCGAATTCAAAAGAGCGCATCTAATATGGCGGGCACATTTTTATTCCCCAGCGATAGGCTATTGTAGCTTTAAGAAAAAGTTTGTAACGTATTACACGGTAATAAGCTCTATTTCCATTAAAGGGAGCGACAAAAATCGTTTAATAGATGCCGGTCTGTCTGTTTGCCTGTTTGCCTATCCATCTGTCTGCCTGTTTTGCTGTCCGTCTGTCTGTCCACGCGTTTTTCTCAAGAACTCTTTAAGCTAGAGAATTAGAATTTGGTAGATAGATGCCTTATTGAAAATTAAAGACCAAATCCGAAAGTGGGTCAATTTGGACAACTCCTTTATAGGGCTGCGACATGAAATCTTTAGTTAAATCAAGTAAAAATAGCTTTTCTCCCTCTAAAACGAAAATACTTCAAGATAGATAGAAAACTCGGCGCACCGATACTCCAGTAAAATATAAACATCCTGGTAGAAACCAAATAAAAATTTTAATTTCTTATTTTAAATGAAAATCCTCCTCTCCAATACTAACAGAAAATATATAGGTACATGACCTCTGTGTTCCAAAAAATTGTTTCACATAAAAATATTTAAAATATTTGTCTTTTTTCTACAAATGTCTATATATAGCATTTTCAGATTAAATTGAGAAAGTCCCAAATGGAATTCCGAAATGCCCAAAAAAATTAGAAATCTCCGAATGAAATTGAGATTTATCTCGTTGGAATTAAGATTTGCCCCGATAGAATTGGAATTATTCCGGGTAGAATTAGGATTTGTCCCAATAGACCTGAGGTTTTTCCGCAATGAATTGAGAATTAGTCGAATCGAATTGTTTTGCCTGATTCCGAATACGTTACGGACATACCTCAATTCTATTGGGACAAATTGCAATTCTACTCGGAATAATCCCAATTTTATCGGCACAAAACTCAATTTCATTCGGAAATTTTTGAACATTTCGCACTCCAATTTGGGATGTCCTCAATTTAGTCTGAAAATTCTATAATGTACAAAGTACGATAAATATAAAGGGGCGACGAAATATCACGAAAAGTAAAGATTTCGGGAAATATTCTTTGGCTAGACTTGGAACACAGCAAAGGGAGAATTTGGCAGTGACCTTGAGCGTGACGCAGGTTTAATTTTAGAGGTCCCTTGGAGGTACAAATAATATTTTTAATGTAATATTCTATTTCTTACGTCGAAAATGGAGAGAGCCTGAAAGTTATCCTTCAAATATGTGATTCTCTTACGGGCCAAAGCGAGCTACAGGGGTCACCTCAAAGTCAAATCAATACTTAATAATTATACGTTTTTGGAAATCCATTTCAGATAAAAGTTGTACGACACAAAAAGAGGCACTTAACCACAATATTAGCCTAAGTTACTCCCAAGGAGGGCTGGAGATGTGCTGTTAACACGTTGCGTCTTGCAAATAGCATAATAGCTTTAGTAGGAGAATTATGTATTAAAATACTTTTGTTCTGACTAAGATTTTGTATGTCAGTCTGCTGGGAGTGACGCCGCACTAAAAGTATTATTTCCTTTGAAAACACCTGAAGCAAAGTTGCACAAGTATTCAAAATGTTGAACTTGTTAAATGATTATGAAATTATTTTAATAGACTGATTGGAGTATTCCTTAGAAACTAACCCAAACCATATTTCTTTATAATTATATAATTTTTAAAGCATTTTCGGGAAGTAGGACGGATCCGTTGTTGCGAAGGTCAGTTTCGAATATGCCAGAGTTCGGCGCTATTCACTATGTACTTATTAAGTTCCTTTCTCCCCAACATCTAGGATATAACATAATCGGTGCTTGATTATTTGAGACTTTTGATAGTTTTTATTGTTTAATTCAAGTATTGAAAATGTGTGGGTCACTACAGTTTAAGACAATTATAGTTTCCCGAACAGAAATTTGTTATGGTATGCCCTAACACCATCAGGGACAGATCAGGCTGTAGGACGGCATCCCATATTAGGAAGTTCCTGCGAGGCCCACATCAGTTTCTAGGATTTTTCCAATTGGGCATAAGGAGTGCCTCGACTGGTTTCGACAATTTTTCCAGAATGCAGCAATTTCATAGCAAGCTTCATTTGGTCCAAATAATATTCAGGACTTGATATGTAATATATATCTTTAGGATGCCATGCCATGCTGTCATATAATTTTCTATACATCTATGTATTTTGTAGCGCAATATAAGAAATCTTATAATGTGTTCTTCTTTCTTTTACAAAAGATGATATCATACTGGGAAATAATACATATAAAAATAATAGAGACAATAAATAAATTATTTAAAAACTTTATATCACAACTATTTCTTATTAAATGTAGCTTACAAATCTTATATATTATAGGAAATATTTAGTTACATATTTCTTTACTTTATTTTTATTTCGGCATAGTACAATAAGATTAAAAAGTACAAGATAAAAGAAAAACATTTATCATATAATATTAAAAGAAAACAAGAAAAGAAATAAAGGTATAAAGAGAAAACAAAACGAACTAAAGACTTAACAATAAAGTAAAAATAGCATCAATTCAAATCAGAATACAAGTAAGCAAGAATAGATATAATTAAAACAAGTCAGAATTGGAATTCAAATAAGTGAACAGTGAGTTTTTAAATGAGTTGAGTGTGCATGTTCCCATAATATTTTTCAAGGAGGCGGACAAATTATGCCAAAGTTTGATAGCATAGACGAAGAACTGGCGCTTGATGTCAGAGAATATGGCCGTGATAAAATAAATCTAATAGTTCTTGAGGATCTACTATATTACAAACAGTCAATCAGGTATCTAGGTGACTGAAATTTAATAATTTTGGCCAGAAAAATTAAACAATGGTATTTTAAATATACCGAAAAGCTGCAGCCAAGGATAGAAGAAACATACCGCGAGATATGATCATATCGGCGAAGGTTATGAACCTATCTGACAATAGAATTAAAGGTAATATTAAGCTTATAAAATGTTTGCGAGTCAAGCTGACCTCATACCTCGCTACCATATATGCAGGCGAGTGAAGAGCGGTGTATAAGAACTTGATACCCACAAAGCACGTAGCCCGCTGAAAACTTTTCCAACAAGAGAGTTAACATGATCACCCCAAGTTAAAGTTTTATTAAAAATAATGCCCAAGTTACGAGCGGAATCCACAAATGCCATAGTAGTATCACTAAGTTTAACGGGAGGGAAATAACTGGTATTAAGGCTAGTTCGATGCATGACTAGGCATTTCGACTTATCAGGATTTAGTAAAAGTTTGTTTGCTAATGACCATTGGGCTATAGACTCTAAGTCTTGATTTATGCAATAGATGGCATCCTCGACCAGGCCCACCTTTCTGGATAAATACAACTTAGTGTCATCTGCATAGAGATGCAACTGGCAGTAATTAACGCAGTTGAAAATATCATTAACAAACATGATAAAAAAGAGTGGCCCTAATATGGATCCCTGTGGAACTCCCGAATTAATGGCCATGAAGGAAGAGAGTTTACCATTAAAAAAAAACTACCTGAAAACGATTACTTGAATAGTTGAAAATTAAGGCGGTTGCCTGAGGATTAAAATTAAAATTTGTGATAAGTTTACGGCAAAGAATTCTGTGATCTACAGACTCAAAAGCTATTGTTAAAATTTTAAAATTTTTAAGGCTTTTTATTAGAATCGAATCACAGAGATAAAATAATGTTGTTGTGAAAGGAAGTTTTGGAAAACGAATTTTTTGAAAACTAAATAAAAGATGAAATCGTAAAAGTGGTTTCAGTTTCATAAACAAACATACTGACCGTGTTGAACTACATTTTGTGAAAGATCAGGTTGGCGTCGTGGTAAACGGGATTGCTTGTAATGCAGATGGGTATGAGTTCAAATCGGTAGTAGATCGGCATTGAGGTGAAGTTGCATTTTTTTGATTGAAAAATGTTATCTGTTAGCCTGATAGTGCCTGGACTCGCAACAGCGTTACATTTCGGATCTGCTTCCCTATCTGCGCTAAGTTCTAGCCATAACAAATTTCTGGTCGGGTTCTTTTCTCGTTTATTTGATAGAACTGTGAGATTTGGCCCTGATATTTCAATTTTAATAGTGTATCTGCGTACTAAATTAGATTGGCAGCTACAAAACGTTTCTTTTGTTTGGTTTTCCATTAATAGCTACGTACACTAGCAAAAATAATTATCGCATCACTTTTCACTTCCTAGGCTCTATAGAATTTTCTAACACCCCCGACATAAAATAATTTAAAAAAAAAAGTTTACTTATAAAGATACTTTACTGAGTATTGGATGTTAATTACAGGTATTGCCCTTCTATATCAATACAGAGCTGCCACCGCTCTGGAAATTTGCTAACAGAAAGATACTTTCCACTTTCGTTTCCCTGTCGGATCTCAGTATCTATGGCATTACGAAGGGAGTTCATATCCTTGTAGGCCACACCACCAATAGCTCTCTTCAGCGCGTGGAAGCAACCGTAGTCGCAGGGGCTCAAGTCGGGAGAATATGCAGGTTGAAGCCAACGTTCAATTTGGTTTTCTTCAATTCAGACCGTTATAGAGGTACTACGCTGGCATCGAGGGTTGTCATCGAGAAGCCAAACGGTGTGCTTGCGATCGCCATGTCAATGTTTCATGAGATTCTTGAGGAATCGAAGATATTTCTCTTGGTTCACAGTTTCCTGTTCAGCCAGTATTTCGTAATAACAAATTCCTTTAGGTTCGTATCTTCTTGACTGTGCTATTGGACTTGGCTTTTTTCCTTTTTCAACCCATTGTTTAGACTGATCTTTTTCCGGCGGACGGTTGAGAGAGACCCACGTCTCATCAACGGCAACAGTATGTAAGAGGCGGCTTGTTTGCTGCTTGTAGTACCGCAAATTGATTCTGGAGTACTCTACACGCATTTCCAATTGGAATGGAGTAAAGGCCCGACTATAATTGACTTTCAAAAACGAAATTCGGCTTAAGTTAAGTTACGAAAACATGGAACTCGCTTAGAGTAACTATAATCGATTTTCAAAACCTGTTCGCCGACTTTCGCTGACTTTGGCATGCTACGATAATTGTCGTACCCAACTTCAGTAAATTTACAAATGTTAAATTTTTGTGTTCTATACCGGCCAAATTCATTATGGAACAAGCCAAATTTATTGGAGATTTAATAAATTTAGTACGAAGCAAAGAGCTTCTGTATAATAGTCTATATGTTAATAAAAATGATAATTCTTCTTCTTCTTTGCTGCAAAATTCAATTAATTTCATTATAGTCGGAATCGAATTTGACAGCAACTTTCGCCAACTTTGGTTCATTTCTCGAAGTCGCGAAATTCAATTATAGTCCCGTCTTAAGTTCATGAGGAACCCATTTTGCATTGATTTTTCGCAATTCCAGTTTTTCAGTAACTATTTTGTGACAAGTGGTTTTAGGGATTCCTAGATAAGCCGACAGGGACCTTAGGCTCCAACATCTTGTTCGGTTGAATGCTTCCCTCACTGCTTCAACTCGTTGTTCCGTTTGAAGGTCAGAATTGTGAGCCCCGCCACGATGATCGCGAACGTCATAATTTTTTTCTTTGAATTTTCGATACCACGTGCGAACCGAAGAATCATCGAGCGAATTCTTCCCTATCACTTTGTGTAGTTGTCGATAGGCTTCAGCTGCAGAATGTCCCTGAGCAAACAAAAACTTGATGATGACCCGTTGGTCATACAGGTCAAAAGATTTTTTTAATTCTAAATCTTCACATTGAGCCATTACGAGACGATGCGAGCAGCGCGTAATAATAAATGAACTACACTACACAATGCAATAGTATCACGCGCACAAAAATGTATAAACTTGTTAATAAAGAGCGGGGAGTTCGCTCCGGATAACCTTATAATACAGCACATTCGGATAGTGAAGAAAGCATGTAACAAGAGAGTATGTTTTCAGATCTTTTTTTTAAATGCCTGTAAGTTATGAGTCCGATTTCAAAGTAGGAAGATAGCTGGCATCCTTTGTGTTCAAAAGAATTCTTTGCATCCCTTTCGCTTCTCCCCGTAGAGATTATGAACATATGAACAGCTGGAGTTACCTCTTGGACATTTTGAGCGATGGTGTCTGGGAACGTGTACAATTATTCACTAGCCTACCAAATATCAATGATAAATGGTACCAATATCAATGATAAATGGTATGTATGTATGGATAACTATTCTCCAAACTATTATTTTCGAAGGTATGAGTTTGATTTTTGAGTTCACTATTACTGGCATGAACGCGGTTCATAAATAAGGTCAGAAGAAACCATTAATTGCCAAAGTTTTCAAAAATATTACTCCTATTTGCATAATGGTTTCAGTTTTGCGAAAGTAAAAATCATAGATTGACTTCAAATAAACACTTAAATGGAAAACTTAAAAGTTCCAGATTGAAATAAACTTCCCCGACAAACCTTTCTACTTGAACTTTTCTTTTAACTTTCAACTTGCCATTGCTCGCAGGCATCCAAGCAAAGTCATAACCTACAAAATGCACTCTATTGCAAATTTTGAATATTCAGTGAAGAAATTTTGCAGATAAAAACTTTTTATCATCGGAGTCGCAGTATGAAACCAATGTTCTTTTCTGTGGCAAATTCCAATGTGATCCATCTATCGGAGTATCTCTGACTGCAATACCATTGAGGATGCCTGCTCATGCAAAAGTACTGCAAAATTAAGCTATAGTTGACAAAATGTGAAACTGCCGCAATATTTCAATAAACTTCCAAGCGTAGGGAATTTCAATGAGCGTTATCGCGGCATAGATGTATCTATCTCGGCATACAAACGTACATTTATATATAATTTATGTAGGTATATATGGAAAAGCTTCTAATGCGGAAAGGATAAAGTTTCACCAAGGCAGTGTGTGGTAAATGGAAGTATGACAAGGCAACTAGGCCAGAAGTAATCTAGTTCAAAATGTGAATGTGCAACAACTGAAATGGTGAGATTATCGTATTTCGAAATGGGTTAACACTGTTGCCGCATTCAATAATCCAAGGCGAACTTCTTGGTATACTCTTGAGAAGCTTCTTTTTTTTCATAATTAGTTATCATCGTACCTTTTCATCGCAACGATTAAATGAAATTTCCTGGAAGCACTTTCTGCAGTTTTGCATTGAAAGGATAAAAACCTCAGTTTCATTAGTTTTGCTTTGCGTTGGGATCTTGACTTTATTTTATTAGGGCAGTTCCGACATTATTTCGATTTATGCTAGGATAGTAAAGGTGTCAAAAAAGTGGACAGGTCGATATAGAGTCTTTTAAGTCAAACTATTTATTTTAAATTTTTCTCCCAAAGTTTTTTCAACTATAAACTTTAAACTTCCGACAAATATTTTCTTGTGGTCACAATATCAGAATATGGTTTGTATCATAACTTTAGAAACATTGCTTTGATTTCTGTTATACATTGGACAAAATTCCTTCCCTAATTTGGAAGCATAAGCACTTCGCACTTGACGGAAAGTAAAGAAAGAAAAGAAACTATAATTGGTATAGAACAATTGTGTTATGCCAGATGTAGGGAAGAAAGGGATGTAATAAGTATGTATGGAATGGTATTGAAATCTGACATATTTGCAGCTTTGAAAGTCAGCAGGCCATCCTGCTGCCCGCAACCTCGCAATGGCGAGAAAACACTTTAAATAAAAAATACATAATTATAAACGAATATGATGTGGGTTGGTTTATGAGGAATACTCCGAACAGTCTATGCAAATAATTTTTTATTAATTGCTCAACGTTTCGAGTACTGGCGCGACTCTTCTTCAGGAGCTCACGTTGAGTGAGGCGTCAGTCCACGGGGACTGACATTTCTTTTTTAGTACAAATGCATTTTAACATGTAATTCTCCCATGAAAGCTTTTATGGGACTTGGCGAATTTAACGTATTAATAAAACATTTTTTCATTACCTCTTTGAGAGTAATTAACGCCAAAATAACGTTTAGGTACCTCTTTTTGTTCGCACGACTTTTGTTTTTAATATTTTGTTCGAAAATGTATATTTTCCAAGTACTGGTTCAAATAAAAATCCTCAAGTTACAAAATCCACAAAGCCGCAAAACCCTCCCTAGATTCCATAATCCCCATGCATAAAATCTCAAAAGCTACAAAGCACCAAACGTTACAAAATCCCCAAACTTACAAAATTTTCAAATTACTAACGCTTATAATTCTTAAACACCGATGGTACCAAACACTCATCAAATCAATAACTTAACACTACTTCTTTTTCATCATCCACTATTACATTAAGGTTGTAATAAATATTAGGGCTATCCAACAAAAATCAATTAAGTCATCTTTTTTTTTTTATAGAAGTGTAATTTTTGTAAATTTGTATTGATTTGAATTTCAATAAAAGAAAATAAAAAAGTAACTACCTAAAAAAACAAAAAAAAACATTGGACAGTTTTCTCACCACACCCTCGTCGTTGTTCCGAGTATCCGAGATTTTGTAACTTTGGGGATTTTGATTTGGGAATTATGTGCCATTGGGGAATTTGTGTCTGGTGATATCCTATTTGGGAATTTTGTACCTGGAGATTATGGTATGGGGAGGTTTTATGATTAGGGATTATGGTGATCTCTATAGATCACTTTGACCCATAAGTGAACCATATATTCGAAGGTAAACTTTAACGCTCTCTTCATTTCCGGTGTTAAAAGCAGAGTACTATATTAAAAAATATTAGGTTGACCTCCAAGTGATCTCTATATTTAACCCTGAGTCACGCTTTCACTATCAAGTGCCTCCCCTTTTGTGTTCCAATTTTCGTATAAAGAATTTTTTCCCGAAGTCCCTACCTTTTAGAATATTTTACCGCTCGTTTACATTTTCCACACTCTGTATATTATATAGCCATTTTTGAAAAAGGACATATATATTGTAAATATTTTTATGCAAAAGTAAATAATCTCTGTAACTTACGCTACGTCGTTTTGCGTTATGGAAATGAGAATTTTCATCTAGTAAATAAGAAATTAAAATTTCCACATGACAACCCTCTGAAGTAGTTGCATGAATTGTTTTATCTTCTACTAAGCCATTTTAATTTTACTGGAGTATCTGTGTGCCAAACTTTATCTGTCTACCTCGAAACATTTTCGCTTTAGGAGAAAATGGCGAGTTTTTATTGGATATAACTAAAGGTTTTATAGAGAATAAAATTCTAGATATCCAGAAATTAAATTTTCAGGGAAACTTCTCTCTGGTAATTCACCAATACATTACATATTTACTTACACTTTCTTTAAAATGAAAAACTAAACAGATTTAATCTTGGCAGGTGTACCTATGCAGTATAGACGTAGAACCAAAACTGACACGAACTGAAAAACAAAAACTGAGAAGAGATATTTTCAATGAAAAGGTATATTTTATTATTGATTTGCTAATTAATGTGGATTCTCAATAAATTATACGAAAGCGGGGCTTGGAATTCATTGCTTCGGAGGTTGGCAGTATGCTTTTTTTTTGACTCACTGCCATACAAACACCAAACACCATACTAAAACAGCTAAGATACCGAAGAATTATAAAAAATAAGTACTCTCCGCGATAGACAACTGTGATACGACAAATTGTCAAAAGTGGAAAAGGTATTACAAATCTTTCTTTTTCAATTATAACGATTTTCTCACCAAAATATACTGCTAAGGTGTTTTTTTGAATAACTTGAAAATTCCAGATATATCTTTTCTTTTGACCGAGCTTATGAATCTACAACATACGATTTGGAAGTAAACGTAATTTTCAGTTGATCTCTTGCTATGCAGTCTTTACAAGGGACGATGGTAGTTAACTCTTCAAGGACATTGGCACATATGTGTACGTTTTTTTTTTTAAATTAATACTATTCGATTTGTCGAAGAACTATTTACTACAGAATCTCTCAACAGTATACAAAAATAAATTTTCAAAAATGAGCGCTCGTAGCGTTTTATCACCTTTGATAAGTCTTTTGAAAACATTGTCACTTTAACATCTTATGTGTAAAGTTTTTGGTATTTGTTTTTAGTTATCGTTATTATTAACTAAATATCAGGTATAAATTTAGAAATTTAATTTATAGTATTAGTTACATTTTATATATAAAAAACCGGACAAGTGCGAGTTGAACTTACGTGGAGAGGGTTCCGTATTATAAATATTTATTATAATAATATAATATTTTTTAAATCTTACCCGAAATTGTTTGTGGTAACTAAAATAATATATCCCAAGAACAAACTTAACATTGTAGTTGAAGACATGTTCTCCTATACATTTCAACTGCAAATGTAAGTTTGTATGCACAATATTGAGAAATTTACCATGTTATTTCAAGACCATAGACTTCTTGTAGGTTTTCCTGTAATCTACAAGTAAAGAACTATTTTCAGTATTTTTTTTCGAAATTTAAGGCTCAGTAGTTTCGGTAATAGGAAGAGGGAGGGGATGATCTATTTTCATATATATTTTAAAGTTATTCAATTAAAACTATTTATTTTAAGATTTAAAAAATATATATATATTTGAGACAATATAAAAAAATATGTTTCATTTGATATATCACACGGTACAGTTTGCAAGACTTTCTTTTTAATTTTCTAATTTGACCCCCATATTCAAAATTCATTTATTTACGTTACACGTCCGTGTTTGGGTCATAGAAGTTCATATGTGTACCAAATTTTAATTTAATCTGTCTGAGTGATAATATAAGGGTTGGCTTTTTCATTCGGACGTAGGGAACCCTAAAAATATATAAAAAAAAAAAAATTTAAAAAATATTTTATTTTTAAATGCACTAAAATGTAGAAAACAATATTTACTTAGTCCACTAATTTTAATCTAAAATTTAATAAAAGCGTGGGGTGCCGTTGTCAAACGCATCTGGCAAGAAGATAAAGGGACAAGATGGGACTTAAGAGTCGTCTATTTTAAAATTACAGGACCAGATAAGCCTACGTCAGTACCATTTAGCAAAGTTAGTGTGCATTTCGTGTTGATTGATGTGGGAACCGAAGGAAACCTCAAAGAAGTAACTAGCTCCACCTGATCTGCGCATCATTGTGAGTTTAATTTTTAGATTAATCAGGGTTTCCCACTCGCTCCATTTCTGTTAACAAACAGGCTTTTACATGGCTTCGTTCCCACTAATTTTGAGCAATCTAGTTCTTCAATGCGAAGACCTTGAAGCGATCTTATTCTACTAAGTGCTACATAGGTTTGACCGCACCATTAGCTGATATATTGTCCCTCATTTATGGTCTCACAAGGCCCAAGATAAAAATACGTATTTTTGAAGTTGTAAAAAAAGTGCTTATGGAAGTAAAAATAGGATACAAAGAGGTGCAAATTGTTACAGACAGGCAAAATAATGGTTCAGATATTGAAGAATGAGAATTATTATCGGGTGCGGAGAATGAAACAAAGGACCCAGGCAGACCATTTGTGAATGAGGAAGAATATCGGGACTCTGATGCAAGTATTCATTACCGTCGTTCAAAAAAACGTAGGCTTATTATTGAAAGTGAGACCAGTGACAAAGAAAATCTGTTGGATATTCATATCAGACTACACCGACATTCCCCGATTAGGCACGGTGAGAAAGATAATGATCTTACTGGAACCCCACTACCTTTTGTAAACCGTCCTGAAGTTAAATTAACTGGTGTAAATCCACACAAATATATATTTGCAGACGAAATATTTGAACATATAGTTCAAGAAACAATTCGCTACGATGTAGATTACGGCAAAGATTCATTCCATGTAAACGTTTCTGAAATGAAACAGTTCTCTGGGATAAATATAATAATGGCATACATTAAATATCCGAATTATAGACTATATTGGTCATCAGATCCTGGCCTTCGACTATGTATTATTGCTGATATCCTTAAAGCGATTCGAAGAAATAAAGAGATTCTAGCATTATAAAACAATCATACAATACCTGATGGATGTGATGATATTTTTATAAAAGTCCGTTCATTGTTAGATATGTTATCTCAGGCTTTTGCAAATGCCACTACACCATCCGAATTTCAGACAAAGGAAGACATTAAACCAAGCAATATACCAAGTGCAAGTACAAGAAATGGGGTTTCAAATGTTGGGTGAGAGCGCCCCTATTCTAAGGTATGTTTCTAAATTTTAAATATATCAGAAATCTACAAAGAAAAAAAATCAGTACAGAATTTGGTGCGATTGGAGACTCCGTATTGAGATTGAGTGAAGGTAAAACAGAATATCTGGGGCTTGTCAAGCGGCTTCTCTCAGGGACGCTAGCTCCTCAAGCGAACTTGCAGGGTTATGTGCCAACATGGCCTGCGACTTCGCCGGGAAACGTTGTAACTAGTGATGAAGAAAAAACATCGACTAATGCAAAATATCGATGTTTTTTGCAACGCCGAACGATATTTTTAGTCGATGTGTAAAGACCAATTTTTCTACTGTATCGATATTTTTATGGCGATACGTTTTCCGATACTTTTGAAATCCCATTCTCATGAGTGAAAAAGAAAACTACTTGGAACTATTTGTAAAATGACTTAATTTTCCAACTTATAAAAAACCCCTAAATAAATCATTAGTTCTTAGTAAGAATTTCTTAATAGATTGCTCTTTAATTTTCGGCAGCAATTGATATAATTTTCTGTATTTTTGAGAGTTACAGAAATTAGAAATAATTATTTAATAAGGGCTTATTTTTCAAATAAATATATTTTAAGTTAAAACGGAATATTCACGAAATTGCAAATTAAAGCTAAAAGGTACGTCGACAGATTGCAGATAGTAGGACTTGCCTGCAGATTTGAAGGTCAGCTGTGAATATGTAAGAATAAGTAGCCGCGGACCATTAACTACAAATGCATTATTTTCTTTTCTTCTCTACGTCTAGGATATAACATAATTGGTCTAAACCAATTATAGCTTCTTTCCTTGTTTTTCTACATCATTTGATTGTATAATATACAATGTATGAAGTTGATTTCAGTTCGATGTATTTTAACTAGGCTTCACATGTTAAATTACCTAAAAACATCACATCTAAAGCTCCCCAATTTATCGATTTTTTCCAACCGATAATTTTTATTCATCGATAATTTTCTAAAAAAAGTGAGGTTAGTCGATATATCGATACGCTCGGACGACTTCCTGCATCACTAGTTGTAACCAAAGTGTTTCCAAACACTCCACTCTAAACAGTGTCTCCATCCAGTCGCTTCATTTCTCTCAATAGCTGCGGCGGTTTAGGATCACTCGGAGCTCAGGTCGTTAATAATTAAGTCAGTGTCGCCGACTCTGAGGAGGTCATCATAGAAACCAATGCATCTCTTAAAACCTTATACGGCTCTTGTACCGTCAGATCTCGAATGATGTCCGAAACGCCATATCCATATCAAGACTTACCACAGTAACACTAAATTTAGTTTCACTCCGAGTGATGCCTGAGACCTTAGACATATGGTCGAGCCGGTCGAACCACAGGTCCGGCATCTCTTTGCGGTTTGACAGAAACCGTCTCGATGTGGGGAAAATGATCTGAGGCGGCGTTGACTTAATCCTCAGACGGATATTGGCTATCATTACTTAGTTCGACAGTCAAATTGTAAATAAGTTTCAACAAACAAGAACAAAGTAATACAACGTCCAAACGAGCAAAAAATAAATGAAAGGCAACTTATCTGAGTCCCACTACATTTTCGATACTAAACTGGGCAGCAGTTGACGCAAGAAGTCCAGGAGATATTCCAGGCCAGAGTTGCCTAGAGGGTAAAGTTCACCAGACTTGAGGCTGATGGTTCTATTGGATTGGTGTGACGAATCGTGGCGTTGAATATTCTGATCAGAAATTACCAAAAGCCCCGTCAAAGTACATTGATTCGATAATTGCGAAGTCCGTGGTGTGCTGACGCCGAACGAGCAGCAAATGTTACAGATGGGTACCAAAAAATTCGGGAAAGTCTCGAAAGTTCATTACGCCATAATGCTCAAAGTATCGGAGTCACCAACTGTGGAAATTGTCTCATCACATCGTAGCGAGACGTCACGATAGACGTCAAAAGTTTGTTTACAATAAAATTATGTTATTCAGAGAAATTTTTGGTAAGTAAATAGTGGCGTACATAAAAAAAAATGTTAAAAACATCGAAGAAATTATTATATCCTTGTTATTTTCTATGTTTTGTTTGAAATTTTTCCGCATTGTTAGCAACTGTCAACGACTACACAGAAAAGATTTCTTAATTCTATTGTAAGCGGCTTACATTAAGTTACGCCCTTTGACAGATTGTTTACATTACGTTACGTCCATTGTAACTGGGCCTTAGTTTTTCTGACAGATTCAAATCAATGACTACTTCAAAAACGCATTTCGCCCCATGCAAAGTAAAAGCAGCCAATTCGCCCGTACTATGGGATGCGTTCACAGAAGATCACAAACTACAATTGACTTTACGCTAATTAAATTAGGAAACCAAAAAAGAAATTTCTTACTTTCCACTAATGGGTGTGTAATTTATCTGTCGGCATGACAGATATTTTTGGGCATAACAAATGGTTACTTACATTTAGGTTACCCTACTAGTGCAGAGTATACAAATAATAAAGTAAAAGGTAACTTTTCATTTTTAACTGCACCAAAAAGTGGAAAATAAATTAATAAATAAATTTTTTTCACTAAATCATTATTAAAATTTTAAACGTGTTATAATTCACTTTTGTAAAAATTAATTTTTATAACAATAGCCTACAGAATTGCAACAACTAGTGGATTCCATTCTGTTAACAAAAATTTAGCGGAGCCATAGTTCTTTACCCTCGCTGAGGCGCACGTCTGCAGATTTCCTTCTCTCTTGACGTGGGTTCAAATCCTGCATAGGGTGCGGCGATATATCTCGGTACCGGTTCTTGAGCAATTGTACTGACGAGAATTGTACTTCCGAAGCCACTGAGATGTTGCACAGTAATTTTATACTAAAAATTATTGTTCACTTGTAACATTTGTTAGGGTAAACTTTTCCAATCCGTATTTCCCTATTTTCTTTCCCCTTAAGTTGTGTTGTGTGTATCTTAAGGTTGTCCCCCTGATGTTATGTTATAAACTAGCAACAAATAATAGATAAGCAACCTAAACGCGAATCATTACATCTCTCTCTTCGGGGCCCCGCCACATTTCCCAAAAAATATTCTGCTTTTACTTTTGATCCGCCTGAAAGTATAAAAATCCAACTTTTGCAAGGTATTTATGGGAACGTTTTGCTTCAGTGTTAATATTCTCGCATTTTTAACACGTAACCTCTCCTTTTACTGATTAAATAGCATCACAAATTTATGTTTTCATTAAATTTTTTACCCACTTACTTTTAGAAGAATTTGAAAGGTTGCTTCCACAGCATTTAATCCAGTGCAACGCCATTGAAATACAAATGAGGAATTTGTGAATTTGTATATTTTTTTACGATTTTAATTGCGCTTGACTTAAGCTTAATTTCCAACCAGTTTAAGAATAAAG
Organism: Dasypogon diadema; assembly: GCA_006980735.1. Lineage (NCBI taxonomy): Eukaryota > Metazoa > Arthropoda > Insecta > Diptera > Asilidae > Dasypogon > Dasypogon diadema. The sequence goes on from QYTT01092779.1 coordinate 47,445, forward strand.
CGAAATGCAGCCATTTATTCTACACTGAACCAGCCGTTAGGGTAATTATATTGCCAGATGACTGCAAACATAAATGTTGCATGAAATATGTACGCCACTAATTAGAGGGCGAGGTACTTACAAACCAAGAGCACTAATGACTCTTAACGCACTTTTGATGTAAGATTTTTCTGTAATTAGAAAAATGCAGGGAGCATGAAGAGTTTTAGTTTTTGCTTAGTACTCTGTATTTACGAAACTCGAAATTAATTACGGGTTTACAGTGTCCCTTTGAAAAAGAACTCCGAAGAGACCTCAAAGGTCGCAGTAATATTGAATCTTGTGGATCCTTAAGAACTGCTGAAATTTATTAAGGCATATCCCAATCGATGTACTTAGTCCGATTTGTCCTTGAGAGTGGTATACATTTCACTGAATTTTTAACACTTCTTAACTAGTGCAACCTTGTGTAAATTGCTGTTTTTGAATGGACCCTTTTAACACCACAAGATGAAAATTATTAAAGTCCTTCTGTATACTTTACTTTGGATATCTTTCTATAGTACGCTTCAATTCTATTCAACTTTTTTCCAATTTTTCAAATAAGTAAATGAGTTTTTTTTTTAATTACTTATATAGTTTTCTTCGCCTTTCTCTGTGTTTGTCATTCCACTTTCATGTAAATTATTTATGAATGATGCATGAAGAGGTCGGTTGGCTCAGTAAGTAAAGGATAAAACTCCTAATGTTTGTGACGTGGATTCGAGTCCCGTTGGGCGACTTTTTTTCTCCTTCTATTGTATAGGTAATTATTATTCATATTGTTACAAGTTTGGCTTTACGGCGGCTTTTTCGTGGTCCGAGAGGGAGTTTATTGAATCACCTGTCAGGGGAAGATGGAGTTAAATTTACAGGCAGATTATTACGGACGGAATGGAAGAATTCTCAAGAGGGCAAGAAGTATGGAATTCGTTGAGAGGATAGTGGGTTTCCTCGAGTGCTCCGGTCGTACTCCGTAGAAGATCGGGAGAACCTAGTGAAGTGCGGGCATGTGAATAATAACTAATAACTTACGTGCACGTAACTATTGAGACGCGGCGCACAATTTCACTGCTCCTTCCAGGACACGGCTTAAATAAAACGCTTGTTGATCTAACGCACATTTATTTCACATAAAAAAAAAATCGCTAATTCACAAAAATCGTTACTTCTTCCTAAAAGGTTCACGAGTTAAAAGCAACAGAACTCAGTCCTGCATTTTTCAGAGTTTTTTATTCTTTACCGCTTT